>JAWRVF010000868.1:0-149667 GCA_036785485.1 Physcomitrellopsis africana
TTTTTTCAAGCAAATTCAGTCAAGTATGTCCTCTAATCCTCTTGTTTATGATATCAAGAATAATTCTTCTAAGTCTCATGATTCTTCTAAATTTGAGTTCAAGAACAATCTACTATATTTTGAAGGACGTCTATATGTTCCAAAAGGAGAAGCACGTTTACGTGTTCTTTAAGCACGTCATGATTTTCCAATAGCAGGACATTTTGGATACAACAAGACTTTGGAACTTATATCAAGAGATTTTTGGTGGCCTCAAATGTGGAAGGCAGTCAAAGACTTTGTACAATCATGTGATATTTGCTCAAGATCAAAGACTCCTCGTCATCGACTTTTTGTGCTTCTTCAACCATTACCTATTTCAGAACAACCATGGTCTTTTGTTTCTATGGATTTCATCTTAGATCTTCCAAGCTCAAGATCTTATGACTCTATATTAGTAATAGTAGATCGGTTCACCAAGATGGCACATTTTGTGCCATGCACAAAATCTATCATAGGTGAAGAAACAACTAAGCTTTTCATTGATAATATCTATCGCTATCATGGGTTACTTAAGGATATTATATCAGATAGGAGAACTCAATTTGTGTCAAGATTTTGGAGAACCCTTTTCAAGATCTTAAAAGTTGATATAAAGTTATCTTCAGCTTTTCATCCTCAAACTGATGGACTAACAGAGCACGTGAATCAAGTCTTGGAACAATACTTAAGGTGTACCATCAACTACCAACAAGATGATTGGATAGCTTTTCTGCCATTGGCAGAATTTGCCTATAATAATAAGATACATTCTTCTACGCAAAAAACACCATTCTTTGCCAATTATGGTTACCACCCACAACTTGATGCTTTTGACTTTTCAAAAGTTGATAATCTAACAGCAGAAGATTTGGCAAATTGTTTGTCAGAGCTACATGTAATAATAAAGGTGCAATTAAAAGAAGCTCAAGAACGACAAAAAAAAAATGCAGATGCGTATCGCAAGGAACAACCACAATTCAACGTGGGGGACAAGGTATGGTTACTTTGTCGCAATATCAAGACTACTCGTCCTTGTGATAAGTTGGACTATCGTAGACCTTTTCTTATTTTTAAACAAATCAACCTAGTTGCATATTGATTACATCTATCGGAGTCCATGAAGATCCATCATGTATTTCATGTGTCACTATTCAAGCCATACAAGACAATGGATATATAAGGAAGAAGACAAATGCCACCGCCTCTTGTAGAAGTGAACAACGATGAAGAATTCGAGGTTGAAGAGATTTTAGATTCAAGGCAGCACCAAAATCGACTGGAATATCTTGTACATTGACGCGGATATGATATTAGTGAACGCACATCGGAGCCATCAAAGAATCTAACTAATGCATCAATAAAAGTCAATGCATTTTATCGACGACATCCATCAAAATCAAGATAAAAAATCAAAAAAATCTTTGCTATAAAACAAAGCAGGTTCTATAGAGGTTTCATCCTATCTTGTATCATTGTTTGTCATTAGATTTATTTGTGTTAAAGAGATGGAGGATCAACAACCAATGAATTCAGATCAAAAGCCATCATTTGCTGATTTACCAGATGAGACATTACGACTATCACAACCTTCAAGATGACGGAATAGAGATGAAGACCCTCAAGAACGACATGTCCTTCCTTGGATTGATGGAAAAATACAATGTGTTTGATATCACGACCTTGGAAGAGACTTTCGATGTTTGGTGATACTTTTAGAGGTACAAACTACTCTTGATATCAAACACGTTGTTAATATTTTCTTTGAAGAAAGTTATGAAGGCCTCAACAATGATCAAATAACAGGATGGTCCTCTCGCCTTGGTATGAAACATTATCAATGGCTGAAAGGACCTATTAACTAGCTTTGAAGGGAACAAAGATCAGAGTATGTGGCAAGCACAATTCGACGTATCTTGGACTTCCTCAACATCTAATTACCGCTCCTCGTGGAACTCATCCCTAAAAGAGGGGGTAATGTCATAGACATAAGATTTACTCTAATAAATTATGTAAATAATATAGACTAATAGAAGTAGATAAAATAATATCTGATAGAGTAGCTTCCTAGAAGCTTTATAGATGCGAAATCACTTTTATACATGTCTACACGTGATTGGTAGGTTAAAAACTTGGTCAACAAGCTAGCCACATGGCGCACATGTTGGTAGCTTGTGGAACAAGCTAGTCATGTGTCACACATGTTGGTAGCTTGCGGAACAAGCTAAATACGTGGCGCACATGTGGAAAACTTGTCGTGCAAGTTTGACACATGTCTTACAAATTAGACACGTGTATGAGGTCCTATAGAATATCGCCACGTAGTTCTTAATTAGATAGTATTTATAGAGGCAAGAATGAAGCCCTCTTCACTCTTGTCAACTCCTTTACTGGTTCTAGTCTAGTTTCAAGAGTCTTCATGTTTCTAATCTTTGGAAATAGTTATTCCAGTTTTCTTTGAATACAGTTTCTTATTCCTATTTTGTGACTTTTCTTTGATACAATTTTTATTAGATTATGCATCTTTTTTTAGTTCATGTCCTTGACAAAATATTACTTGTAGTCTTTTCAATATCAAAAATGAGTATGGTGTATATAGCTAAAAATGATCCTTCTTTTGTCACATGTATGAAAGCTTTTGCATCTACTAATAAGAATTTGGATATATTAGATTTATGTATTTTTACTTGATTAATAGATTTTTAGATTAAATTATAAAAAAATTAAGATTATAAAAAATTCAATCTATTTAAAGATTATATTTTTTTAACCATAATAATCTTAAAATAATTAGATTAAAAAGAGATCTAATCACATTAAATATTATTATTTTATTTTATCCTTTAGTTATTATATTTAAAGGAACAATTTCATAGATGACATCTCTAGATGATAACAAATAATCATCTATGATTTTTACATATAAAGATTTAGTTTTTTTAATTTAATTTTTTTAATTTTTTTGACAAAATATTTGTTTATGAAACAAGCTAAAATTCCTAAATCTAATAAAACAAAGACTTTGTGATTTTTAGGTCCTAAAGATATATCTATTATAAAACAAGGCAAGGGATTTGAGAAGAGAATACGACCTTTATTAGGTGTTGCATATGATTCTAACCATATGATTCGTATTTTGATTGGAAAAATTTATTTTTTTGATACATTGTCTTTTCTAAAAACCATGTTTATCATTTTTGTGGTTGCGTTACTTCTTTGGATAATGTTGAGCAGTGTGCTTAGCTTCTCTATAATATAAATATAGATCCTCTTGACAACTTTGAATCTTTTCTTGCTTCATGAAAGATTTAAAATATACCATATCAATTTATATTGATTTTGGCTTAGTCAAATAAGTTTTTGAAAACTTAAAAATTATTGTCATTAATTGACTTGCTATTTTTCAATCAAATCTATTTTTTTAATATTTTTAAAATAATTTATTTTTGTATATAATGACTTGAGTAATAAATTATTCTAAAGAGTCCGCTTTTGATATTGTTAGAAACAAATCTTTGATATAATTCTTGAATCTATAACAAAATTGATTGATAAGGGCTTTGTCATTCTATTCCATATTTCAAGCAAGGTTTTGGAATTTAATAATATATATTATAATTGATTGTGATTCTTGTTATAAAGATAAGAGCTTGATCTTTGCTATCTTTTCTTAATTACTTTCTCCAAATATGGCTGTAAATACTTTGAAGAATGAATTCAATTCTTAAAAAAATTATAAATCTTTTTTTTTATCAAAGGTGGAAACCAAAAAAGAACACTTCTAGATAGAAGTGTATCTATGAATCCATCTTGAATAAATCTATTAGGATATTAGAAAAGATGCAATCTTAGATAAAGTTTGACTTGTTACAAAAATCTTTGAAATTTTGATCTTATTCCATCAAACTTCTCAAGCATATTAATCTTTGCTTCTTTCATGCTTATATAAGCAATACTTCTTGGATTTGGTTATAAGGTTGATCTACTTGTTTCTTTCAAGTATACAACTTCTTGGTGTAGGCTTTGGACTTCTTCTTTAGACATAGAAATAATACTTTTATGATTGATATTAATGATGTGTAAAATTTCCACCCTAAAAGCATTGATATGCTCTTAAAGATCTATAATAGTTATAAATCTATTCTTATTTTTACTAAATGTAGCATCTATGATTTTTTCTTTTATTTTAAATAACTTAATAAATCTATAATTCAAAATAGAAGAGAATAATGTGCAGCTTCTAATATCAAATAAAAATTTTTGCAAAGAAGAGTGATCCACTATTTTTAAGGAAAAAATCAAGATTAAAAAGTAAAGAATAGTAGTTTAAAGGTAGGTAGTTCTTAACCTTCAAATTCACAAATAAAAGTGGCATAATCTATTTACTTCTAAAATATAAAACAAGAACAATAAATCTTTATTCTTGTCAAACTATCAAGGATATAAAACATAAACAACTAAAATATCAAAATATTCTTATATCACTTAAAAAGAATATTAAATCATTCAAAGATGGTATAATATTAAATTAGAATGGCTATTGCTAAAGATAAGAAGAGTAGAGATTCTTAAAACAAGATTACAAATAAGAAAGGCATTGATAAGAATGAAGAAGGCTTCACTCTTGTCTCTATATATACTATCTATCTAAGAGCTATATGGCAATGTTCTATAGGATCTCCAACACGTGTCAAATTTGTAAAACACATGTCAAACTTATAAAACAAGTTTCTTATATGTGTACTATATAATTAGCTTGTTCCATAAGCTATCAACTTGTGCAACATATAGCTAACTTATTGGTGAAGTTTTTAATATATCAATCACCTATAGACATGAATAAAGATGAAATTGTATCTATGAAGATTCTAAAAAGCTTTTCAATGAGATATTATCAAATTAATCTATTTTTAACTATCTATATTACTTAAATAATTACTAAAATAAATCTCATGTCTATAACACAAACTCATAGGTATGGACTTTATTAATACTTTTTAAGTCGCTCAAATGGTTTCTACTTAATATTTTTAATATCGCTCTATTTGATCCTTACTTGAACTTCTTTCAAGATTATAAATTATGACTCCTACTTGATATATTTTAAGATCAAATGTTGTCATGTTATATGAAATTCAGCTTGAAAATGTATTAAGCATCTAATTGTGAAAGGATTTTAATTCACTTTGAAGTTCTTCTTGTAATAAAAAAGAAATGTATGATATATTTAGAAATATCTATCTTAGCAATTATGACCCTCTTAAAATCTTTAAGTCAATCAATTTTTATTTTTATTAATTTTAAATTATATCTTATATAATTATAAAAAATCTAAATAAAATCTTAAAGAAGTTATAAGATATCATAAGTACATCCTATCAATCTTAGAAAAACTCAAGATGTATCTTACCAAATCTTAATCAAACTTCAAATAACCTTTAAGCAAATCTTAAATAAACATAAATAATCTTTATAAAATCTTAAAATAAACCTATCAAATCCTAAAGAAACTTCAAAGAAATCCTAATCAAATCCCAATCAACCTTAAATAGATCTAACAACAAATTAAAATCTATGTAACTTCCTAATTAATTATTGATTTTATTTAAAATTTTATAAAAAATTTCCACCTTCTAATTTATAACAAGCACAAGAAAATTAAAAAGAATTGCACATACCAATCAAGAAAAAAGACAAATAATCTGCTCAAGTATTAGGTAGTCTACTTTTCTAATTTTAATACTAAGCTTTCAATTCCAAGATCTCTTTTTTGTATTATCAATTTGCTTCCAAAATTTACAAAAAGATTAGTGTTTATATCAACTATTGGTCTATTAATTTTCACCACAGATTATTATAAATCTTAAAAGTTCTTATTGGCCCTTAAATCTCTAATTTCTAATATCTTAATCCACTTGAATTATAATAACTTTTAATCTAATTGTCTAATTGAGCTTAAATCCATTATACATATCAAACACAATTATTTTCAAAAATTCAAAAAAATTTACTTATAGATTTGCTACAAAATTTATAAAATTCTTCAAAATGTGAACTTTGTTTTATTTTTTTAAAACAAAATCATTCAAATCCAATCTTTATTTTGTATAGCTCTTATAAAGTCATTGCACATTCAAACTACTCAAAATCAATACATATAGAAACCTTCTTTAGTTTGCTCTTTAATCTTATTCTTTGATCAATAAAAGAACCTTGTTTATGCCATAGCCACATGGTTTTGTGCCTCTTAGTTTGATTTTAACCCTAGTTCACAAATGGTCCTTCTCGAGTATCAACTTAAGCTTTTTTTTATAATTTTTGTTGGAATTTATCCTTTATTTTCATCCAAATATATCTATAGTAGTTTTATGTCTAATCTATCTTATTTTGCTTTATTTATGGCTTTATAAAATAAATAGAAGTCCTTTTAGTAAAAACAAATATTAATACTAAAATTTCTACTATCTCCTTATTTTTTATCTATGATTTTAAAAATAATTTTCTATTATATTTTCAATGAAGTCCTTTTAGATTATTAGTTTTTATATATTCTTTCACCTAATAGCCATGTTACAATACAACAGCAATTAGTTCTGACTTCAATTTCTAAGCAATAGTTCCAAATCTACTTTTAGAAATAATTTCAAGTTTGATTCTTAGTGGAAAATATTTTATATCTTTCTTATTGAAGAACTAGTGAAAGTGTTGAGGAGATTCATTAACCATTCCTGCCATTATATCACAAAAATAAAAAAATATTAAATAAGAGTATTGGATGGCTATAACATTGATCAATTTTTTTATTAATGTGGATCTAATGGTTGATGCAAGTAGTATCTAAATATAGCTCAATGATAATTTTAATACAATTGTATTATAACTGATCATCACCTTGATACAATAGTAGAATGGTATGATGACTTTACAACTCTTTTTTCACCAAATTGCCTTATATTCTCTTTGCCAATCTTCTTCAAGTTTTATATGCATTGCTTATTCTTGCTCCTAAAGAAAAATTAATATATTAATAATTATTATTTTTATTATGAAATTCATTCACTCACTTCTAAAATAAAAGGTCTTATGGATTCCACTATGATTACCAAATGAACATCCTTCTTTCTACTACTTCAAAAGAAAAACAAATTCCTTCTATATAAGAATATAGAAAAGAATATCTTAAACAAATTTACAACTATTTCCTAACATTGCTAACATAAAAATAAACTTTTATTCCAAATTAATGAGATATAGAATTTTTCATAATTTCTATAGAATATAATCATAATAATTTTTTTTTAAATACAATGAGTTTTTTAATTCTTATAACTTCTTATATAGTTAGATTATTTTTTATTATTATTTTTTTAATTGACTAACTTTTGTAACTACCTAAAGTAGTTCTAATCAGTATGTATTTTAAACACATGGGTGGCTAATCACTCCCCTATTTATATTTAATTACTTCTAACTTTTTTATTTTTATTCTTTTTTAAATCTAAAATTTTATTTTTTTAAAACCTCATTTTTACTAGCTTATTTTTTAAAATCCATCTGCAACTTAAATAATAAATTTTGATAATTTATTTAATAAAATCTATTAGAATATAATCTAAGATTAAAAGATGGATTTTCTTATAAGTAGCCTCAAATTAGATGTGATTGATATATGCAATTTTATTTTGGCATTAAACTATTACAAATTAGGTATTGAGGGCCATAATTTATTATTTAAGCAATGCATCACTAGCATTTGTGCTTAGATTTGTTGCCATCTATTATAAAAAACATGATTTTTTTTTAAGAGCCAAAAAAAAAGTGTGATTGTAGACAATATTATAAATGATATTTATTGTATTATTGATTTAAGAATCAATAGTCTTTAAATATTCTTAGAAGCCAAAGATGATGATGGAAAAAAGTGGCATGAGTGGCAAAAGTGGTAGTCAATTAGCAAGTCTAATAGAATGTGCCAAATTACAAAGGAATGATTGATTGTTTCAACAAAAATGTAAAATTCTTTTATTATTAGAAATTATATCAATAAGAATAGGATTGGAATAGGTTATTTTGATTATATTAAAGAAATGATATATCTAATATTGATAGTTAAAATACACATTAAAGAGGGAAGAGAGAGGAGGAAAGAAGGAATTATAAAGGTTATTTTAGCCTTAAGGTAGTAGTGTCAAGGTTAATACATGTTGGCATTGGCTTTACAATTGGATTGAGTAAATTACAAAGATATACCAACATATCTATAAAAGTTGATCCTACTAGACTATTTTTGGACCATAGTAGCATTGAGATGAAAGAATTATTAACAATAGGTGTAATTGAAAGAGATAGATAATTAATTATACTACTATTAGTAAAAAGCCTTATGGTTGTTTAAATTAGTACTAATACCAAAGGTGAGGATATTTTTTTTGATTTAAGGTAAGATTAAGAGGTCCTTAGAATTAAAGATATCTATTAAAGTTTGAAACATTGTAGTGATGTTGTTGGAAATAAAGATGTCTAGTGAGATTTGAGAAGCTATTATAAGGTTGCTTGAACAGAAGATATTTGTTGAGGTTCAAGGCATTATTGTGAGGTTATTAAAATTATAAGTGTCTATTGAAATTTAGGACAATAACGTAAGATTGCAAAAGAAAAGTTATAAAGTTGCTTTGTATAATACTCTCAAAAATATTCTTGTAGAGAATGGGACCTACGGAAGTGCATTGGTGGACAATCATCTAGAATGTGATTATTATTGATGCATTAGGTTGATAAGACAATTTAGAGACATGATAGATTACAAGCGAGTTTGAATTAAGATAGATGCTTTAAGTCGTCAAGCAACCATTGGTCTTGATAATTGAAACTTGCTTCATTGGTTGCTTAAAATGTGATGTGTTAAGAGTAGAAAAGATGCCATGTTTAAATATTTATGCTTATATTTTCTATTGAATCAATTGTTTGGTGCTTAGATGATAATATTTATTAATTAAAATATTAAGCATTCTATGTAAAATGTTTGTTGTCCATATTTTGATTATTTTAGATGAGATGTAAAATATTAATAATAAGAAATTTATTTAAAATAAATATATTCCAAAATATTGCAAGTACACAAGCTAACAATGTCTTTTGAAATATGATGATATATCTTTTTAGGTTCTAAAATAAAAACCGCATTTAATTAAATAATTATAATTGGATAAATTTGAAACATAAAATATTATTATTATTGATGTAATATAAATTATATTTGAATTATTTAAGCAAAGATTTATTTAAAGATCTTATTTTTTAGTAAGCTTTATATAATATTTTAGCCATCTTTGGATAAAAAATGGAATTTAGTATACTTGTTGAAAAAGTGCCTTTCAATAGGACTTTCAAGCCAATATAGCTTGATACTTGAGAGAAGGGATTTAATTGAAATTAATTTGTGCATAATAGAAAATACATCATTCTTAACATGTTATTGTATTGTGATTTGGCTACCATGTGAAAATAATATACATATATATTCAATATATAATTTATTATATAACTAAATGAAAGTCATATTAAGAGATTTTAATTGATTATATAATATAATTAGATTATTATTTTAGAAAGAATTTATTTTTAAAATCTATTATTAAAGATTATATAGTCTCTTTTTTTTATTGTAAATTTTGAGGTTGATTTTATATTGATAATGACTTTTATATATTTTGAATCACCTTTGTTAGACACTGGTGATCCTTGAAATCTTGTTTATTCCTTTATTTGATATTTAGAGCACATACTATGAAAATTTTATTTTTAAAAAAAAAATAAAAAGATATTTTTGGTGTCAAAAAGAATAGTTAGGCTATCTATGTAGATGAATGGAGATGGATGATAAAAATCTCTATTCTTATTGGCTAAAAGTCATACCCAATGGACTTTAAGGAGGCTATTTGATACCTTATTAGAGATTAGGATTTCTCTTTTGATAGCATTTGAACATCAAAGATTAGGATCAGTAAGTCTAGATTTTTGGCTATGGTTTTGGTATAAAAATTGAATGATTTGGATTTTTATGAAGGAGATATGAATACTCAAAGTTAAGATATTGATTTTGTATCTATTGTCATTCTTTGAGACATAACATATATATATAGAAAAAAATAAAAGATCAACAATTGGAATTGAAGAGAAAACTTTCTTAACTATATTTTACATATATGGTTTGATGAATTCTAAGTTAGAATGAAGGAGATATTGAAAGTTGAAGTCAACACTTACAATCTAAGGGCAATAAGTGACCTACTTAATTAGTAGTTGTATTTTGAATAATATCTTAAGCAATTTGATAAGGTTTTGGCTCAAAATTTTCAAAGGTGTGTATTTTTGTATTACAAAACTATATATAAAAATTTTATGGCATTAGAATTTTGGATTTTAGAAATATAAAGAAAATAGTGCTTGGATGTCTATAAATTAGGATTTTAAGAACTTACTAGGATTTTTGAGATATGAGACAATTAAAATCAAGTCTATGATTAATTTTTCTTGTGATAAAGCTTAAGAATATAGGCTATACTTTCAAAAAAATTAACAATAATTGAATAGCTTGATTAAGAGTTTTGGATCCTAAAATTCAAGAAGAAATCAATCATTTACAAACAAATAAGATATTGAAGGATTTTGTTATAATTTGAGCATTTTATACAAAATAAAGAAGTTTTTTGAAAGCAAAGACTTTATAGAAGTGAAAAGATGAATATATAGAACTACAATAAAATTTTGATATAAAGACGAGGTTTTGAAAGAAGATTATAGATTCTTTTTGAAGTTATTAAGAATCTAACTTCCAATAATTGGTTAGTTATGATTTGGCATAGAAAAGGGTGTTAAAGATTTTTTAGATACCATAGAAAAATCATATATACAAACTTATTTAAATATAAGAGTTTTTTATTAATATAATATTTTTTAAATATTATATATATATATATATATATATATATATATATTTTATTAAAACAAATCATTTATCAAAGCTTGGCTAATAAATTAAAAGTAAATTTTCTATATCTAGGTATGTAATATATTTTTAAATTATAAATCATACTATATAATAATATTTGGTGATATAATCATCTTGAATTACAATAGTGTTAACAAATTCTCTCATTGAGAATATCCAAAGAACCAATATAATTTCCTATCTAAACTCCAAAAAATTAGTTAGACCTTATTGGTTGATAAGAGTGGCCTCTTCTATATTATGCTTAGCAAGCTTTATTAAATCCAAAAGATGATTGAAAAAATAAGCTTGGTATGTATATTAAAAATGAATATCTTTAATATAATTTTGATAGAATGTTTAAGTATTGTGCTTATTATAATTAATTATTATGCCTATAGTCTTCTTACTTTAAAAGATAGTTATGGCAAGAAATAAGAAGTATATAAAGAGAAAAAAAAGTAGAAAGAACATAAGAAGCATTAGAATAAAAAGAGATAGAATGTGATTTGGATCTATTAAATAATATCTTATATATCAAATAAAGATGAATGAGATAAGAAAAGGTAGTTATGTAGTGTTGATTGCCATAGTGAGTGAAAACAATATGTTTATGGTGTCTATAGTAAGAAGTGATTGGGGTTGTATAAAGACAATAAACATTGGAATAGGCACCATCTTTGGAAGAGTGCATAGAATAGGAACCATTATTGCCAAAATAAATAGATTATTTTTGACAGAAGTGATATTATTAATTCTTGATTCTATTAGAAATTTATCCAAAAAGTAATATAACTTGAATTTATTGATTTATATAATAATAGGATTTGGATTGAAGTATTTCAAAGCTACTAATAGGATGATATTATTGAGTTTCATATATTAAATTCAAAACAAATTATATCACTTGAATTAAAATTTGTCAATATAAAAAATTATATCACTTAAAAATCACAATATATAATCACTTGTAATATAGTAGTAAGCAAAATTGAGTGGAGATGTCATAGTGGCATAATTCTATTCTTGAATGTTTAATTGTTATTGGACATGGAGCCATTTTTTTGTCTAAGAAATCCAAGTTATTAAGTTGGTCTATAAAAACATGATGGAAGATACTTGTGCAAGGTGTAGTTGATTGTGTTATAGAAATAAATTTTCAAGAGACATTAATAGAACAAGGCCATATGTAAGTTTAAATAGAATATGGCTTGTTAAAATCTTTAAAATTGTTCTATATGCAAAGAAAGATATGAAAAAATATTGATCTTATGTAATAAGCTTCTTGATAATTTTTAAATAAAAAATAGCAAAAAAAAAACTTGTTTGTCTATTTGACTTGATTATTATCTTATAGATAATAAAAAATTAAAATTTATATGAAAAAAAAAAAAAAAAAAAAAAAAAAAAAAAAAAAAAAACTATTATAATTTAAATGATTATATTAAAAAAATATAAGCCTTGATCACTAATAATATGTAGCCGACAGCTGTATTATATAATAATATATTTATATAAAAATTAAATTATCTTTTAAATTGTATTTCTTTGAAGGACTTTGGCCTTTTTTGTTGTATTATATGTTGTCTTGTTTGAGAATGCACCAAGCACTTGATAATAGAAGATAAACTTTTATATTGCAACTAATCAAGAACCTAACAATCCTAATATAATCTTAAATAAATCTAATTGAACCTTTAAAAATCCTTACCAAATCCTAAATAAATCCAATTGAATCTTTAACAATTATAATCAAATCTTAAAAGAATTATAAAAAAATCTTAAAGAATCCTAATAAAATCATAAAAAATCCTTAAAGAAAGATTAAAGAAATTTTAAAGAAGTCATAAAAAAAACCTAAAAGAAATCTTAACCAAATTCTAGTCAATCTTATATAAATCTTAATTGAATTTTAATCAAATCTTAAATAAATCCTAATAAAATCTTAATCAAATTTTAATCAAATTCTAATCAGTTTTAGTCAAATTTTAATAAAATCCTAGTCAAATTCTAATCAAATCCTAATAAAATCTTCATTCAAAATTTGTAAATTTTTTAATCTACTAATTAAAAATAAGCATATAAAATTTGAAGGGATTTGAATTTATAGATTGAGAAAAAAAGCTCCTAATCCACTCAAGTGTTGGCCATTCTCCTTTTCCAACCTTGATATCAATCTTTCAGCATCAAAAGCTCCTTTTTGTACTATTTATATGTTCTAAAAATTTACATAAATGCTGAAAAATAAGTTAACTACTAGCTTAAAAAAGTATTATTTCAATATAACTAGCAGATTGCTCAAAATCACAAAAACCCTCATTGATCCTCAAAATCCAATTTTTGAGACCTTAGCCCACTTAAATTCTAATAACCTTTGATCTAATTGTTGGATTAAGCTAAAATTTTATAATAGACATTAATAACAACTATATTCACAAATCCACAAAGTTTCACTTGTAGATTTACTATACTTACAACATGCTCAAAAATAAAAACCTACTTTATTTCTTAAGAACCAAAGTCACCCAAATAGAATCCTAACTTTGCATAGCTCTCATAAAGTCATTACAAACTCAAAAATCTTAAAACTAATATTCAAAAAATTTCTATCAAATCTACTTTCTAATTTTATTCTTCAATCAATAAAAAAAACTCTCTATCTATTGTAGGTGTATGGTTTTGTGCTTTAGAGTCTAATTTTGATCTTAGTTCACAACTGATCCTCCTCTGATATCAATCTAAGGTTTTTTTAGGTAAATTTTATTAAAAACTATTCTTTATTTTGATCTTAAGATGTCTATAGTAGTATTTTTGTTAATCTATCTTGTTTTGTCTTATTTATGGGTCTATAAAATAATTAAAAGTCTTTTTTATAAAAAGACATTATTAACACTAAATATTTTTACTACCTCTCTATTATTATTTTTTTTAATCTATGTTTTCTAAAATAATTTTATTACTTGGTCTTCAATTAAGCTTTTCTATAATTTATGTCTTCTTTTACTCTTTTATCTTATAGCCGTGTTACAAAACAACACCACTTACTTGATTGTATAGTTTATTGCAACTAAAAAATACTTGTAGGCATTGTTAAGTGATGTGATTTTTAATCTAAGAATACATTGAGTATCTAGCTATAAAACTTTTATCTTTATTTTATTGGCTAAGCTCTAATGAGTGATTGTCTTTAATATGGAGGACAAATATATATAATAATATTAAAAAATATTATGTAAATAATTTTTTTATTTATTTAAATAAATTTATATATTAGTTTTTCTAAGGTATCTAGAAATTTTTTAATAGCCTTTGCTATGCCAAACCACAACTAACTAATTGCTCATAAGTTAAATTCTGAATAACTTTAAAGAAAAATCTCCTTTCAAAGATTTATTTTTATATCAAAATTCTATTTCGGCTCTATAAATCTATCTTTTATACCTCTATAAATTATTTGCTTCCAAAAAATTTCTTAATTTGTACAAAATGATCAAATTGTAACGAAATCCCTTCAACACCTTAATCACCTATAAAGATTTTTTTTTTTTTTTTTTTTTTTTGAATTTTAAGATCTAATATCTTTTGATTTAGTTTTTAAATTTTTTAAATTTTTTTTTAAAATATAGTTTATACTCTTAAGTTTTATTATTAAAAAAAAGTTATTATAGATTCTCTTTCAATCTTTTGATATCTCAAAAATCCTAGTAGGTATTTTAAATCCTAATTTATAAACATCTGAGTATTATTTTCTTTGTATTCCAAGAATCCAAAATTTAAATACTTCTAAAATTTATATATAGCTTTATAATATGATAATACGCATTTTAAAAAAATTTGAGCCAAATTCTTATCAAAGTACTTGAGATATAGCTCAAAATACAACTACTAAATAAGTAGGTCATTTATAGCCTTTAGATTGCAAGTGTTGATTTCAAATCCTAATATCTCTTTCATTCCAATTTAAAATTTATTATATGTACAATGTAGCTAAAAAAGTGTTCTTTCCAATTCTAATCACTGATCTTTCATCAATCTGTATATATGTGCATTATGCCCCAAAGAATGATAATAGATACAAAATTGCCACTTTGACTTTAAGCACCTATATTTCCTTCACAAAAACTCCAAATCACTCACTTTTTGTACCAAAATTATATCAAAAATCTAAACATATTGATCTTAATCTCTAATATTCAAATAATCTTTGAAAGAGTAATCCTAATCCCTAATAAGGCCTCAGATAGTCTCCTTGAAGCCCATCTGATATAATTTATGGCCAATAAGAATGAAGATTTGTATCATCCATGTGCATCCATCTGCATCCATCTACATGGATGTATTAACTACTCTTTTGATATCAAGATCCCTTTCTAATCTTTTTTTAATAAGATTTATATAATATGTATTCTTAACCTCAAATAAAATAAAATAAAATAAGATTTCAAGAGTCGCCAATGTCTAGTGAAAATGATTCTAAATATGTAAAATCATTATTAACATAAAATCAACTTTAAAAGTCACTATTTAAAAAAATTAAAAAAAAAAAATACAAACTTTAATAATAGTTTTTTTAAACGAATTCCTTCCAAAATAATAATCTAATCATATTTTATAAACTATCATAAAAATTTATAAGGATTTAATATATAATAGACCAAGTAGAGAATAACCAAAACCTCTTTAAATTGCAACTGTGACTCTTTCTTTTCAAAGTAAATATATATTCTCTCTCAATGTACCATCTTTTTATTTATATATAATAAGATCAAAGTCTTGATCAATATTGTTATCTTTCTCACTTATTAAATAAGAAATAATGGATCAATAAAGTGGTATTTATATTATTGTATAATAAATTGACTTAATGATCTAATAAAATCTTAACTAATTCCAAGTAAATCTTAAAAAATCCTAATAAAATCCTAGTTAAATCATAATAAAATCATAATCAATCTTGATCAAATTTTAATTGAATCCTAAATAAATTCTAATAAATCCTAACAAATCCTAATAATTTTTTTAAAAAATATTAATTAAATCTTAACCAAATTTTGAGTAAATTTTAAAAAATCTTAATAAAATCTTAATTAAATTCTAATCAAATCCTAATCAATCCTAACCAAATTCTATAACAAATTTAAAACCTTAATAATTAGAATCTTAACTTTGAATAGCTCTTATAAAGTCATTACAAACTCAAAAATCTCAAAACTAATGCTTAAAGAAACTATATCAAGTCTACTTTCTGATCTATTTCTTTAATCAACAAAAAAATATTCCATTTAGTATAAATATACAATTTTATGCCTTGAGATTTGGTTTTGATTCTAATTTACAATTAATCCTCTTCAAGCATCAATTCAAAGCATTTTAAAGTAGTTTTTATTAAAAGATATTTTTTATTTTTATTTAAAGATATTTATAATATTATTTTTACTAATCTACTTTATTTTGTCTTATTTATGGTCTTAAAAAGTAAATAGAAATTTTTTTGTATAAAAAAGAAGTATTAATATTAAAATTTTTTACTACCTCTCTATTTTTTACTTATATTTTTAAAAATAATTGCTACTATATTTTTAATTAAACTCTTCTATAATATAATCTTTTTTTTTTTCTTCTATCCAATAGCTATATTATAATACAACAATATAACTCTGATCATGTTGTATTATAAATTATATATTAAATATATATATTTTTTATTTTTACATAGTAGCTGAACTATAATACAATAGTAGAAGCTCATGAAGGAGTTGTTAGAGGTCACTTCTTTGCTACAATAATGTTACATAAATTTTTAA
Organism: Physcomitrellopsis africana; assembly: GCA_036785485.1. Lineage (NCBI taxonomy): Eukaryota > Viridiplantae > Streptophyta > Bryopsida > Funariales > Funariaceae > Physcomitrellopsis > Physcomitrellopsis africana. The sequence goes on from JAWRVF010000868.1 coordinate 16,813, forward strand.
CAACTTTATTCCGATAGCCAACACTTAAGAAGGATATATATTATTTTTACAAACATTGTGATATATATCAATAAATAACAAAAAAATAAAATAAGCACAAGAATCTTTTACATCTTGTATTACCATTAGAAATATTTTAAAGAAAAAGAATAGACTTTGTAGGATCAATTAATCCACTAGCCAATTTTATATTTAAAAAAAATAAAAAATAAAATAAAAAATACATCATCATATCAACAGACTATACTACTAAGTAGATCAAAGCAAAAGCATTAAAAGATAATATATTAAAGTCCAAAATTAGATTTTAATATAAAGAAATTATAACTCATTATGGTTATTCATTAGAGTTAATTAGTGATCAAAGAACTCACTTCATCAATGAAACTATTCAATTTTTAATTACAAAATTTATAATACAATATAAAAAAAATCAACAATATATTATCTTTAAGGGAATGGACAAGCTAAATCCACCAACAATATATTAAAAGCTATATTGATTAAAATGGCCAATGCAAATCAAATTGATTGGAACGTAAAACTCTATTTAATATTATGGGCATTTTATACAATCTATAAAGTAACAACTTAATACACACCTTTTTCTTTAGTCTATAGAATAAAGATTCTATTATCTATTAAGTATATGAATCACATAAGACAAACAACATGCATCATGACTATATAAGCTATCATGACAACTTCATCAAATCTATGAAATGGATTTAAAAAGAACAAAAGCTAAAAGAAATATGGCTAAAATCCAATTACAAAGAAAACTTTGATGTAAGCAACCATAAAATAACAAATATTATAAATACTATTATAAAGGTTATTAAAAAATTAAAAAAATTAAAAAAATAAATTATAAATCTTAACATTAAAATTCACTAATCATGATAGAATACTTTTTAAGATAACTAGATCTCCCCTTCAAAACAAATTAAGTGTAAAGAAAAACAATTAGTATTATGGTTAAAAACCATGTCAAACAAGAAAAGAAGAAAATTTTAATATAAATAGTTTGGACCTTATGTAATAGCTTCAATTTATTTTAATAGAATAATTAATTCACATTTATCAGAAGATAATATTAAATAAATGAATATCAATAGAATAAAGCCGTATCATCAATCCAAAGATATTATTATTTATTTATATTATATAGGAATATTTGAATAAATTATAAATTATAATCTATATAAAATTCAAGGCTACCTATGTGTTTAAAATATATGCAAATTAGAACCACTTTAGGTAGTTACAAAAGTTAATTAATTAAAAATAAAATAGTAAGAAATAGTCTCACTATGTAAGAAGCTATAAGAGTTAGAAAACTCATTGTATTTAAAACCTTTTTATTATAATTGTATTCTATGGAAATTATAAAAAAAATTATATCTTATTAATTTGGCATAAAATTTTATTTTTATATTAGCAATATTAGAAAATAGTTGTAAGTTTATTTAACATATTCTTTTCTATACTCTTACATAGAAGGAATTTGTTTTCTATCCCAAGTAATAAAAGTAGAGAAATTTACCATCAATACTATAAGTTTGCCATAGCTAATATAATATAACTTAGGAATGTGATTGCATAAATTGAACTAAAATATAAATGTTCTATTGCCATAATAATGATGGTGTATAAAAATAAAAATCTTCTAAATAGCTTACTAGCATTAATCTCAAGAGCAAACAAATTTTGAGTTGTGGTTGAGCATTGTATCTTGGAAGTAGTACAAATTAATATTATATAATGGGCTTTAAATAAGATTTTAATCTACACACTTATTCTTTGAAAGACTAAATATTTGGACATCACATTGTTTAAAGAAAAGATCTTTAATTTTTCAAATTCTAGTCTAGTGTATGAACCTTTTTGGCTACCATAAGATAGGCTCAAAACTCTATCAATACTTCAAACCAAATACCAAATCTTTTTTGGTGAAAATCCAATTTGATATTATTCAATCATAATTTATAAAAGATACTCCAATAATAAAGACTTTAGAGATGATAATCTAATTGACCTTTCCAAAGAAAACAAAGATTTTGACTATGTAATCAAATCTGCTTGCTAATTGTTAAAAAAGCATTTGAATTTGTCATCACTACTATTCTAAGATTTTCATCCAAAGGCAATTTTTATAACCACCACTTACTCTCTAGGCATGCCTTTTAAAAATATGTAGATGTACACTTTAAATCAAGTAGAGGCAATATTAATTGGCTTAATTAATTTAATAATAGATCCGGATAATAGAAAGAATTTAAACCAACAATTCTTAGGCAAGTTTGAAATATCCAACCCATTTAAGAATTGGACATTCTAATTAGCCAAATTAAGATCTAAACAATAAAAAATATGAATCACATGTATGTTAGAAATATCCAATCCATCTAAGAATTAAAGACTTGAATTATATTAAATTAGGGCAAGACAATAAATAGTTGTTTAAGTAAAGACAACTAGCCACCATAATTAAATAAGAATAGTATAAGTATACTACAAGATTATATTAAAGTAGTCTCTTTTCTTTATTATCATTGTTATTCTATTGAATCATAGTTAAATCTATACAACTTATATAATCTATGGTCTTTATATTATTTTATCCTACTTTTATCTACAATGGTTTAATTGAAGTTAAGTTGTATGTGTCTAGCTTATAACTATGATTGGTGCAAAATCCTTTATAATATAGGTGACATCTTCAACTTATTTATTTTGGCAAAGGCAATGGTATTGAATTAGTATTGTAGATTAGCATTTGATACAAGATAATATAATCTATTAACATTTGGAAGTGATTACTAATTCTTGATTGAACTTATAATAGAATTTGGCTAAGCTTCAAATTGCTAAATTAAAAATAAATATATACATTTTCAAAGCTAAGATCCGAACTAAAGTTTTAACAAGAAGTCTAAACCCTGAATTAGAAACAATAAGTTTTTATTTGCTTCCATTCTTACTTTCATATATTCTTAATCCAAATGATTTTATTAATAAAATATCTTGCGGTTGGTTTAATATCAAAGGTTAATACATGTCAAAGAGCTTGTGGAAGTCATGTACTCCATACAAATGCACTCAAGAATATTCAACAAAGCAACTCTAAGACATTGCTTTATTGACTTCATAATAGTGCCTCAAATAATAATAGATGCTAATAACTTTGACACTACTACCAACTTGAATAAATATTGGCCTTTATATGGCTAATAATAGATTAAATTGCTTAACTCTCTCAATTATTACTTTTGCCACTATATTTGCCTCTCCAATGTCACCGTTATTCAACATAGGTCTATCTAGATCAATCTTAAAGAAAATGCTAGCAAATCTCTATAATCCAATAACCATGTCATCCACCTTAAGTGTGCAACTAATGCCAACAACCACCAATTTTAACCTTGCTACTTCCAAACCAAAACAACTTGCACCAATAGCTATTCCAACTATCAAACTGGAATCAATTACATTTTTGGCACCACTAGAAGGCCTTGCTTTGGCTAAAGAAATTCACACATTGCTATTGCTACATATTTTATCAACGGATCTTTGCAGCTCTATCAATACTATTAATTGATGTATAATATCATAGCACTCACCTAAACTTGCTAATTACTTTATCATTTTTATATTTTATATTTGAAAACTATAATATTTAAGGCAAAAAAATATAGATTTAAAAAAAAAGATGATTGGAAAATAAGATTGGAATAAGATTGATGTATAAGATTGGAAGTATATGAGGTGGAATTGAATTTTTTTGGTATGAAAATAGCAATGAAGATTACTTCTAATAACTAGAGATTAATAATTCATAATATTTAATTTTTAATAAACTTAGAATTTAACAAATAATTATATAAAATACTTCTAAATTAAGCCTTGTAGATGATAATCTATAATGTTTGAGTTTGTGCAATACCAAACTCATGTCTAATATTTGTTTGTTGTCCAAAGGCAATAAATGGATAATATATAGCAAAATTGGGGCTCTATCTAAATAAATAGTTTTTTTGATATAGCTTGTTGTGATAAAAGCTTAGACTCCTAATTAGAATATTTTAATAAACTACAATGTCTTGAGTCTAATTCTTAGTGGCTTTTGTCATCAACACTATTGTTAATTTGTTGATTTTCTAAACACACATTGTTTTAAGCAATTGCTTTTGACAACTCTTTTCTTTTGGCTATTCTATCTTTTCTTGGACTTCATGCATCATCCTTAGGCTACCAACTTGTGCACACATACAAAATTTTGTTGAACTTGCTTAAAATATTCATTTAAATTAATGTTGATTTTAAAAACCTATCTTCTTTAGTTTCCCACTTCAAATAAGTTGTTTGTGGTAGTCTTAAACAAGAGAGAGAGCCATTTTAGGTTGATTTTGTCTCTACTATTGTTACTAATCTTGTCATTGTTAGATTTCCTTTGTGTTACTTATATATGTTTCTAAAAAATATGTAAAAATCTTGGATTGATATTTGTATCACACATGCTGTTGGTGTTGTAAATTTCAATAATATAAAAACCCCATAAACAAAAACCCCAGAATAAATGTGAAACAGTTGCAAAAGCTGAAGGAAAGGAAAAAGATGAAAGAAAAGGCAAAAGACGAGCCTTATGCTGACAAAACCCTGAATGAAAATTGCATTCAAGAGGAGGGTGCTGATCATTGCTGAGGTTCAGGGTAGGCTGCTGTTAATTGCTGGGGCCCTGACCTTGATATCAAAACCTCAAAACCAAACCTGACTGATTTCGAGTTGTCTAGCTCTGCTGTTGCTTCAATAATACTGTTTCATTAACATAGGGCACTTTGAAGTTGTCCTGGTTGTGTTCACAACATTTATAGATAGTCGATTAATGATTGTCATGATCATCATTGTTAAAAGCTGGTTCACAAGTTGGGTTCACTTACCACAAAGCGATGATATTTTTCACATGAATTTTCATTTTACTAGCATTTTTATTGAACTTTATTTTCCTTAATATCATGGATCTGTGTACTCAAATGTAAAGAACTTGTAGACCCTTATACTCTTTTCTACACAACGAAAATAGTTCTAATATACTCTACATGTCCACAATCATCGAATTGGGTGGGGTCAACCAACACCGACATGTAACTGCCTTGTAACTGATATGGGTTCTGCTGAATTCCAACATGGCTAGACTTGAAAGTATGGCTTAATATATTAGTTACTTTTCTTCACTTAGATTGTCGCTCCATTTGTATCATCAGGAGTAGCAGTGGTCAATCTTTCCAAAAAGTTTGCCTGAGGTCGCTCAGTCTTGTAAGTTACTAGTTTCGACTTGTATGGTTGAGTTATTTCAGTTTGTTGCGACATTCCGTGAGCTCAACGATTCCTCTCGAAAAGGCACAACGACACCAGGACCGGATCACAGGTCAAATGAGGCAGCTCCGTGATCCGACTTATAAGTTCTGTAATTTTACATATTGTTATAACATGATCTAATGGAAAAAAGTGATGAGCATGAGTACATATGAGCTTGATTCATTGAATTGATTCAGAAGAAGGACGACCGAGTTAGCTTCTTTCTACAGTTTTACTTTCAATTATTTGTTTATTTTGGTGAACTCGATCTTTCAGCAAACTGTTGGTTCACATTTCTGCCGCTTGACGAAGGTTGTGCAGGTCAAAAGTCGCAATCGTACATACATGGTGGACGCAGAAATCGACTGGTGAAAAGGGTATTGCTTTTTTCTATCATAATTTTTTTTTTAAAATAATTGCAGAAACCGAACTGAAATTTCAAATACGACTTCCTTGAAGGTATCTTGGGTAAGATGATTCGAGTGAAGAAATTCAACCGAGTTTGAGTCGCCAAGTTGAGCATTAGCGTCGAGAAGCTGATCCAGCTGCGTGTTGCTCGATTCAACACACAGTAATTGGCTGTGAGGTGATGGTTTTTGTTTGCCTTTCGTCTGTCGAGTAATACATGCAGTTGTGCACAGGTACTCAAATCTTCACGTTGTAAATTTAACTCCTCCCCAAAATTATCGGTGGATTCGCTGTTATCGTTTTAAATTCTGAGATAGATTTTCTTTCAAATTTTGGCAGAAATCTTGATTCTTACAGGAGATCTTAACTACACTATCATCTCTGAGGTCCCTCTGGTTGCTGTTATGACTCTACAGGCATGAAATCGAGCTGAGTAACAAGTCTGTGGTTTATAATCTTTCACGGCCAACGAATAATCGGGGCCATGTGCCACAGGACCACTTGATCTTCATAAATGGATTTTCCAGTAGTCTGAATCTCTACAGTTTTTTAGTTATAGTAACCCAATAGTAACAGCCGAAGAGATGAGCTTCGATATCACCGAAAACTTATTTTCATTTACAATGTGTGGGTGTTTCCTCTTCTGTTCTGATCAGTACCATATCAACTTCTCCTTCTTACTTGTTTTAGCACAGCTACTGCAGAGCACCACACATAAACTTGTGTTTATTGTCGCTTTACCATCTCATATCCGGTTATTGCGCTTTCCTCTGCAGACAATTAGGCACAGGTGCCCACAATTTTATGCTTGGACCATACTTGCGCGTGAAGTTCTCGATAGATCTGCTCTCCTTATTTCGAGTCTTGAGTTTGTTGCGCAAAGGAATGCGATGTGATTGTGTCGAGAATAATGAATCTGTTGCTTGCACTCGTTGTGATGACAGCATTCATGAAATATGGACTGCTTCAAGTGTTGGGATCTGCAATTGTTAAGCAACACCGTTATGCAATACTTTGACAATGGGTCTCTTCTCTCTTACTGATCACATTTCTTCCATGCTGAGGCCAGGTGGACGCTGTCTAGCAAAATTTGAGGATTTTTTTTCCAGCATGAATGGCATTGGCGTTCCCTGCCGCTCTCTACATCACCTGTTGAACTTGAATGTGTGAAGCTGTTCAGCGTGCGTGATATGTCAAGAGCATTTTGAGGAGATGAAAATTACGCTATTGAATCTTTCGTGTCAAATTGTTCTTTCCTCGAGGATGATATGTACTGCAACCTCGGATACCTCAAATTTCAACGTAAACAATGCAATGTCGTGAAGGCTGTTTAATGTTCGGGATAATCGTGTGGGTTAGAATCATGTTGAGCTATTCTGGGCAAACGCTTTCGCTCTTACTCCCATTCATGATCGCCTTACTCCACACACACCCCCCCTCCCCTCCATCACCAACCTGCAACACAACTATGACCTTGTCTACAAAACCTGCAAATAGTTCCAGGATTATCACCGACTTTCCATAACGTCAACTGGGCACTTAGCTTTCACCAATATGAATTAGATTGGTGTATTCTGTGACGATGCTCGTATTCTTCAACGCAGATCGTTGCACCGAACATCTCGAGAAGATCGTCCTTTCCACTTCAACCAATTCAAACTCTGCCTGATTCATATGTTGCAGAAGGAATAGATGAACAGAATGAGGATGATAACGGTTCCTCATCCATGTGAGAGGTTGCTCAGGCCTTCTCTTGCAGAATGGAGGCGGGCAGAGTCGGCCCCGGCTGGGTTGGATGAGGCCGTACCCGCGCTATTTAGACCCGGCCCATCTCGTCGTCCTCTTCGTCTTCTGACTCCACCACACCTCATTCGCACCTTTCACCTCGGGTGGAGCTCTACTGTGTATGATTGTCCTAAGCAAGGACGTAGTCGGATTTTTTCGAAGATTTTTGCTGATAGCTGGCGTTTCTAATGTCCTGAGGTGGACGATCAACACGAAGTCAAGCGGTGTACAAACTAGTGGGGGGAGCTTCTTGGTGTGTGTGGGCGGGCTAACCTAAACTTCTCAGCCACAGATTCAGTTTCTTTCTAGAGTCAGAACCTGCTGTTGCGAAGCGAGTTGTTGAGCTAAGCTGCAGAAGCCATTCCGCCGCGGATCTTTTTTGCAGCATGAGTTGGTGAAGAAAACACGAGAGTCGCTTCAGGCTGTTTGTGTCAGAGCGTTGCTCAAATCTGTGAGATCAATTACACGTTGGCCTGTCGGTGAATTTGCTCAGGAGGGTAGGCTATAAATTGGTTTCGCTCGTCAGGCTGGCTGTGTTGGCAAGTATCTGGTGTTACTAGACTGTACCCGTAACTACAGGTTGTTCTGTGGAGGAGTCATTAGAATGTACCAGTTGTGCAGACTGGATGCAGCGAGTGTTGAGCTGGAGAAAGCTCAACGATTGGAATAATAGCAACACGAGGAAATGATTAGGCTTCTATATCCGCTGCAGTATGCCATGCGCTTGCAGCCTGACTGCCCGCACATTAGCGCCGTTGCAAACAGTAGTGCCAAAGTCGATCTCTACTTTGCAGTTCAAGCATGCTACTCGACGCCGTCTCGGATTGTGTACTCGGCGCGTCTTCACTTTGGCTGTTGTCAGCATTTTGCTCTTTTACTGGCCTCTTTTCATTTATGTAGAGGCGGCACAACCAGGTTGGCCTTGCATCCGTGTTTCGCATATTGATAGAGAGTGGCCAGCACGCAGCCTATGAGGTCTTGTTTGTGCAGACCGCGTTTGATGAGTTGGAAGTGCTCTGGTATACGCGAATCCATGATGAGAAAACTCTACCAATGCTTTTTGGATTGACACATAGACACAACTTCTTGACATTACAGGTTTGGTGAGCATCCTTGAGTCTCATGACAGTCATGCAATGAGCGAGAACGACGCTGATCACAACGATGAACAGGAGCGAGGAGATGCTGAGGGCAGGCTAAAATTTTGGAATCGCAAGTTCCTTCGAGGTAAAGAGTCTTTCATCTTGACTTCGTGATATGACCAGGAGATCAGTTCAAGATACCTCCAGTTAACTTTCAATAAAATTTTAGTAAGGAACTGTTCCCAACTGCAACGAAACTATCAATTTGTCTTTGTACAACAGTACCTTAGTTGGAACCTGGAAGTAAGTTCGAACTTGCCATACTGATAAATGTGTCACTGAACTATCTCTGGAAACACCTCGACTTCGTACTGTCGTCACACTGCTATCCAAAAGTTAGTTGAGGCCTCTCATTGAAACAGATATCTTGTGAGTTAGCTTGAGTTTGGCTTGGACTTCGAGTGTGATGTTCCATAAGATTTTATTTATTTCTTTCGCCTTCAATTGTGTAGATCTTCGGCATGTAAGGTACTGTGAAGTGGATCACTTCACTGTGGCTTCTGGTCACACTGTAACCATCTATCTACTGGCACTTATCTTCTATGAAAATTGTAGAAAAGGACCACATGAGTTGCAGTCAGGATACGCACCTTCAGGTTCAATGAGTACCGTGATGTGTATTTAACCGAACCACACACAGTTAGCTATGAGCTGTTAGTAATATGCTAGTAGCGCTTCATCATTTCTTGCTGCTCGAGAAAACGAAAGTAGGATACGCACGGGCTACACACGCCAGTTATGAAATTCACTCTGGTCAGGCTCATTCTGGGGTGAAGCCTCCAGTCATTATTAACATTGCAGACATAAGACTGTGTCTAAGGTACGATGCCTGGTTCACATCCAGGTACGGGGAGCGTCCACGACTCATCCAAAGTTTTCCTCTTCGAGCTGTCAGATATTTCACTTGAGAGGGCCTTGCTTCATCCACGTAATGAAAATTTTGGAGGAATCTCAAATTCTAACCGGCGGATGTTGATCCCAGCTAGTAAGTATACCATCCTCATTGGCGCGTTTGAGTCGGTGATATAGATAGGTGTTTGCAGAGGCGAAAAACTTAGATATCTGTTTGACTGCTATAGGTTGACTGTATGAGCAGGGTAATAATGTTGGTGCATGTGTGGCGTTATTACAGAGGTATGCACCAACAAAGACATTAGCATTTCCCAGGCACCTGATGGTTCTTCTGGCATACCCCGCTATTTCGTACAGATAGTGAATACTTGCATGTCTGACTGTGCTCCGTCACAAGTGGGTATTGTCTGTGGTTGGTTTCCGTCAGCCTTGCTAGTAATTCTTAATACCTTCCAGCGACTCGCATGTAATGATTGCCTCATGAATGAAGGGAAACCTTTCAAAAACGACGAGATAGTGACATTCACATTTGCGAATTTCTTTGTGTATCCTTTTCAGATTTAAATCTACTAGTTTTTGCAAACAAAATCCCTAGACAGCGTTAGAGGAATTCAATATATCTAACCTGGATGACAGGTTTTAGAATGAAGGGCACTTGGTGCTTCTTATCAACTAAGGAAATGATCAGTTGCCTGTGTATGTGGTGTAACTTGCAGATGAATGTACCAACAAAGACATCAGCATAACTCAAAGGCGCGATGGGTCGCCGGGGATTCCTCGATTCAGTGTCCAGATAGTCAACACATGTATGTCTGACTGTGCACCCGCAGACATTCACGTGTACTGCGGCTGGTTTGCATCATCCCCTCCTCCCAACCCCAATGTATTCCAACGCATTTCATACGACGACTGCCTTGTGAACGGTGGTCGTCCTCTGGGACACAGCACCATCATTCAGTTCCAGTATGCCAACTCCTTCATGTACCCACTCCAGGTCCGATCTGCCAGGTTCTGTAGATGAGACACAACCCTTGTGGTACAGAAGGATAACATGATCTGGGAACACACCAAGCTCCCTGGAATGAGTATATGACCATCCTTATTGCTCGGCTCCAGTTCTGTCTGATCTTTGTTGATTGCTTTCTGGGACAAGTTCTGACTGGATCTGGCATGAATACTTGACATTGCGTACAGTATGCTGGAACAGAGACAACCAGGAATGGCCACAGAGACGCTCAGACTCATAATTTGGTATTGATGATATGATCGAGAGGAGCAGTGCTGGACCTTTGAAAAAACTTTTGTTGCGAGGGGCCCGGGTTCTGATAATAGTAGGATTTGAAATTGGTTACTGCCCTGTGAATTATTACAGATTGTGTGGTGAGGCTTTTTGAACTACTTGTACCTGAAACGTTTAACCTATCAACTCATTCCTCTCAATTCTCAATGTGCTAAATGATAAAAATCCCTCTTGAGTGGAGTCTGTCGAATTCATTATGACAGGTGTTGAATGTTTTGTTGGATTTGGAAAGATTTTTGCATCATTCACACAAGTTGCAATTATTGGGTAGACAAACGGATGTATGATGATAGAAATGTGATTCAAATGTTTTAATTAACTTTTTACGTTAATGTTTGCGTTTGTCTTTTCTTTCCTGCCTCTGGAAAATTGATCGATTTTTTTTTTAATGTTTATTTAAAAATAGATTCCTAGAATTTTAATTTTATTTAAGTAGCCACATTACATAAACTGTGGTCATTTATTTATGTATTTATTTTTCCTTTTCAAGTACTCAATTGTTCATAGTTTTTTATTACTTCAATTAACAATCATATTTGCACTTACATAGTATTATCAAAGTTACTTAAAACACTTGAATCACATTTGAATCACATATATATATATATATATATATATATATGCATATTTTAGTGTTTTTTCCACCCAAAAATCTCAAAACTTTGTACACAATTATGAATGTTTAGATATACTTGTATAAAATCCAAAAGTAATAAAGAAAAGATATACCTGTAATTGCTTTTAATAGAGGTTGAATTTTTTAAAAATACTATGTGTAAGAATTTGACTTTAAACATTCTATCTTAATATTAGTTTATGCTAGAAGAAAAAAAATTATTTAGAAAAATATTTTAAATTCTAGAATATTTGATATTTTTAGAATAACATTGAATTTATGAGTTTTTTTAAATATAAAATTATTTTTCTTTATTGTGGTGGTAAATGTTAAATTATTTGAGCTATTCTATTTTTTCCCTCAGTTTAGGTTACTACCACTCCCTATCAGAAAAAAAAGAAGCTTCTATTTTTCATTGTTGAAAATACAAAATTCCCATAACATGCCATTTTGTTTAAACAAGTATAATGCATTATTATATTTTGTAGTAATCACATGAAAACAAGTAATGTAAGTAAATGCAATGTTTCATTAAAAAAAATCATTCATCTTCTTTTCCTTTTTTAAGAATATTTTAAAGAACAATTTCTTTAGAATACAAAACACAAATTTTTATGTTCAATTTTGGTTTTGTAAGGTCTACAACATTTTTTAAAAATAAATTCTAGTAGATACATGTAAAAGAAATCTGTAGAAATAATTTGCATAATCATAAAATACATATTCAACTATTAAATTAATAAAACTTAATTTTTCACGTAAATCATTTACGTTTTACATTTTCTTTCAGCCTTGAAGTTCTAAAGGTTATTCTTTCAATAATCCTATCACTGAGCTTATTATCGTCACTGAGGTTATTTTTTCGTTCGCAAGTTCGTTCGTCAACATTCTTATTTTCGTTTGACCGTTCGTTCGTTCTTTTGGAGCGTGTGTGTTTGCCGAGCCGCAGCTTAGGCTTCGAAGAGTCGACGAAGAGTGCTGGGGGAGACGACGATCGATTTCTTCCTTCCTTTCTCTCTTTCGTGGATTGGAAAGAGCAGCTATGGCGGACCTCCCCGTAGCAGGACCAACTGCCTCCACAGCCATGGAGGAGGACGAACGTGAAGGCGATGGAGGGCAAGCAGAAGAATTAGTAGCAGAAGCAGCACTGGCAGCGTCGGGAGGGGCTGAAGCTAGTGAAGCCTCCGTCTCTGTGAAAAGCGCCTCAGTGAGCTCGACGGGTATTGGTGAATTTGCAGCGGGCGGGAGCGCTGCTGCTTCTGCTGGTCCTTTCCAAGCGAAGTTCTCCTCATTTCCTACCTCTTTCGCTCCACCTCCTGTGCCTCGTCCTGTTTCATCCCTGTTTCCGAGCTCGGGAAATGTGAGTGATCTTTGTGATTATTTGTTGATTGCAATAGTTAAGGTCACACTATGGGAGTTCGGGTGTATATGTGCGTCACGGATGTGTAGGATGAAAATTTGGAAGCTCGTTTGAACGATTTCGTCGTTGGTGTGGATATTTCAATTTAGACACGATCGACAGAGCCAATCGCAACCCTACTATGTGCAATTGAGCGAGAAATTCAAATTTCCGATTCGAATTACCTGTCTCCGAGAAGTCGTATGTGTAATCCGCTTATGTAATGAAAGATGCTCATTCGTGAAGGCACAATCCGAACGTGACATGCAGTTGAAATGTTTTTTGAAATTTCACTGCTGTGTGATTGAGGCTTTTCGTATGTATCTTGAACTCAATTCTCGACCTTTTCTTAGGTTTCAGGATCTAGGTTGAAAAAGGATTCGCAATTTCGACCTAGTCATACAAAATCTTGATGAGCCGTCCAATCTGTTCAAGTATCAAAATTGTTGGAGAAGAAATTTTTTTATGATGCAAAAATTTGACAGTGGCCAGTAATGTAAGTAACTTTCAATAGCCATAGCCGACTTGATGACAATTCGAAGAAGTGCGGTATCATTCCTGATTTTTGGACTATTGCCATTCAGGTTGGCTCTAAGCAGACACCAGGGGGTGCACCTTCATGGTTATCCAATTCGAGTTTCTCTGAAAATTTACTACCTCCTCCCCTCAACTCCTCAGCTAGCAAAGTTAACAAGCATCCGTATGGGAGGGATATCCTGGACGAAATTGAGGAAAAGGTAGGCAAAGGAGTAGTGAGGGAAAGAGTCGGGGCTGAACTTGGGACCGAGACAGCAAGTTCCACCTCGGACTCAGACCTCAGCAAGGAAGACGAAGGAGAAAGATCTCGACACAAGAGACGAAAGGAGAAGCGACGAAAGAGGCGCAAGGAGGAGAGGAAGAAGCAGAAGGAACGGAAACGAACTGGGGATGAGTTGCAGATTGGCACTCTAGATCAATCAGTTGACAGAAAAGCTGTCGTGAAAACCTGGGCTGATGGAAAAGTTAGTTTACCGAAAGAGTATTTTGTGGATACTCGGGGAGACCGCGATAACTTGGCATTTGGCTCTCTCTACAGGTACACACTGCCATCTACATCGAGATCAGGGATATAGACGGATAATGTTCACAAATCTATTATGTTTCAACCAAAAACAATTAGACATAACGTAAATGAAACAGTAAGCGTATTGAGAGACTTGCAAATCCAATTGTAGAAGGTTCAGCATTAACCATTATCATAGGAATTGGTAATTATCGTGATTGTGTTCGTTGGTTACCAGAATGGATATTGCAAGATATGTTCGGCAGCAGGTTGATGGAGGTGAAGAGGGCACAGAGAAAAGATACGCCACATATTTGGATGTGCCAGAGCCTGACGGTGATGTGCAAGAAAATAAAGCGTATCGCTATTGGTGTGGCGAAGCCATGGCACTGGAGACAAGGCGTGATCTTCGGCGCATTCGAATACATTCCCTAAGACCTTCCGCAGCTACATTCAACAGTCACCAGGAACTTGATACATTTATTCCGCTCGAGGCGAAGGACATTAAGAAGGTATTCGTTAAACTGCCGGAATGAATGAAACCACTTGAAAGGATGAAATGCTCTGAATAATGTGAATTGCCTCAGATTTTGCTGCTATTTGTGCTCTGATGGCGATGCGTGCTTTACAAATTTCAGAAAGATGTAGGAGACGAGGATGAGCAAGAAGAGGGAGAAAGCTGGAATGATTATATTATTCGACGAACAAGGGAGTTTAACTCTTTAACCCGGGAGCGGCCTGATGATGAAAATTCGTGGCTCGAGTTTGCCAAGTTTCAGGTTGCCTGCATTTCCTTTCTATCATGCAATATTCCATTACAGATTGTTTATTACATAGAAGCTTCAAATATAACCCATGGTATTTGAGTAACAAAATTTTTTCGACTTGGCAGGATGAGTTAGTACATATGGCGCAGAGAAAGGGTGTCAAGCAACAAGCTGTGGAAAAGAAGATATCTGTGTTGGAGAAAGCACTAGAGCATCATCCAGACAGTCTGCAATTAACACTGTTGTATTTAGAGTCCTGCAGGCTTCGTGACACTGTTCCGGAGATGCTTGCTAAGTGGGAGAAGGCGGCAGTCTTATTGTCAGGAAGCTACCGATTTTGGAAGGAATTTTTGCAGTTCGTTTGTTCACAGTTCTCGCTCTTCTCTGTCGCGACTGTACGCTCAATGTATGTTCAAGCACTTGGTTCTCTGACTGCAACACGTGATCGACTGGTGAGTGGAGTTGGCGCTTTTCTCTCCTGCATGATGAAAGACTCAAACGAAAGTAACTTTCATGCTCCTTAATCTACGTGAATACCTCAAGATCACGGTATTTCATGCAGGCACGTGGTATTTCAAAGGTGTTCATAACTTAGGCATTTTTATCTGCTTTGCCTGCTAAAGATTTTGAAAATGAAAGTGAGTGTTGTTCTTTGAGCGCACCTTAAATTGGAATGCTGTGAAACATGCAAGTTGTAGATTAAAAATAATTTTCTTTGGTTGAGAAAGTCGTAAAATAAATAAATTGTGCCAACACTTTTATGGTGGACCTGACCGCAAAAGTTGCCTTAATCAACTTTATAGAAAACTGAGGATGTATGCTCATTCATAATTGATGAATTCGCAGAAAAATGGAGATGAGAGGGATACCGTTATTAAAGATGCTGAGCTAGCCATGGTATCCATATTGGCAGACAGATGTCGCTTTGAGCTACAGACTGGTCATGCTGAGTTGGGACTCGCCATATTTCAGGCAGCTATGGAGTACTCTTTGTTTGTTCCTCTCATTCAGACGACTGAGAACAATAAGCGGAGGCTCTTTGAGGCATTTTGGGATAGTCAAGCCTCAAGAATAGGGGAGGAGGGTGCAGTGGGATGGGCTTTATGGCTGGAAAAGGAAGAGGAGCAATTTCAAAAAGCTCGAGCGCAGGAGGCTAAGCAGGAAGAGCAAGCACCAGGTACTCTAAAACTTCTCTAGCATCGATATAAACTATTCTCAACAGTGGAAGGAGGATTTTTACCTGTAGGATATCCTCTGAGTTTATTTGAAATACTATCAGTTATTAACTCAACCGTCACTATTTGATAAGTTCCTGTTTGCTATCAGAATTTTCATTAGTAAACTGGATTGCTGGGAGTATGTTCACATATAATTGGTTCTTTGTGCAGGAGGGTGGACAGGATGGTCTGAGCCAGTAGTATCCGGTATTGATGTTAAGATGACGGATAGTGCGGCCAATGCTGGCAAGGATGAGGGAGACACTCCCAGTGAGGAAGGGGATCAGGACGAGGTAGAGGGAGTTGAAAGTGATGAAGACGAAGCTACATTGCTAGCTAAGCTTGGGATATCTTCCATGGATGCCGGGAAAGAGTTGGAAGTCACAGATTCTGGGGTCTGGCTACGATGGGCAATGGAGGAGAGAAAGCGAGCCTGTGAGCAGTGGTTACCTATCCACGGTAGGCATTATTC
Source organism: Physcomitrellopsis africana (assembly GCA_036785485.1). Classification (NCBI taxonomy): domain Eukaryota; kingdom Viridiplantae; phylum Streptophyta; class Bryopsida; order Funariales; family Funariaceae; genus Physcomitrellopsis; species Physcomitrellopsis africana. The sequence continues at coordinate 33,171 of JAWRVF010000868.1, forward strand.
CCCTGATCAAGTTCAGAGCACAATTTAATCAACTTATCTGCCATATTTGTTAGTGTTAGTTATTGTTATTTGTTATTGGGAGTGCTACATATTGCTTGCGAAATTTTCTGCACTGTCTCAAGCTTAAGGAGAATTAATGTGCATGATTGCTTACTTGGCAGCACCAATGGAGAGTGATGAGGAGGATGAACAGCTAGCGAGGGCGATAATGTTTGTAGATGTCAGAAACACTCTTGTTTCTATCTCTTCAGAACAGGCATGGTGTCGCTTGATTGGGCATTTTCTGGAGTTTTGTAACATACCTCTCTCCAATTGGTAAGTTTCTTTTTCTTCTGACTTTTGTTACTTTGCCAGTTTCCGTGATGTCTACGTGTTCATTTTGATTTCGACCAGCTTGGGGCTGTCTTTACTGCTTGTCTAGGTATTACGCACAGCTTTTGACACTGAGAGCGAGACCGCTTTGGAGATAGTCATTACCCTAGGTGATCTCTTTCGTAAGCTGAGAACCTGTAACGATAGTCTGATTATTCTACTTGAAGGAAAAGAGATTTTCAAACAAGTTTGGTTAAGCATTTCGCTTGTGGTAGAAAGAAGAATGGGGGTAATTGAGAATTCGACAAGATTGAGTTAAAGTGCTCGAGTAATATGCCTTAAGGGATTTATGGACCAAATAATGTGCTTTTTTACTGCTCTGTAGGTGTTCTACTAATGACTTCAGCTTACAACAAGGCATGGAAGGACTGGAATCTTTGACTTGTCCTTTAAGCAGATTGCGAGGAATCAGATCCGTTGGTAGTACTGTATCGCAATATGTAGTTGGAAACGGAGAAAGTCAGGAAGTGAGACGAGGGGAAACTATTTTAAAAACTTTGGTTGGAGAACCAGAGTGGTTTCTAGAGAGCTTTGATCGAACTCAATTCGTCTGCAACGCATTACTGCTTCTTCAATCAAGCTTTTCCAATTCTCTAGAAAGGAGGCACTGGGACCTTACCGAAACGCTGCTAGTTGTCCAGTGTTTAGCATCGGACAATGGGGTGAAATCTTCTCGTAATTTAGCGAAAAGGCTTCTGAAGATCCATCGTCAGGTATTCTTTCTTTAAGTATCCAATTGACATTTTAACAAACTAACTGATAATGAGGTAGTTCAGGCTATCATAATACCCTGAGTTGAATCTTATGGATTTTCTACAGGATATTGCCTTATGGACTTCATATGCTTTGGTAGAAGGGGCCTCAGGTCACATGGACACTGCAAGAAAAGTCTTTGATACAACTCTTGCCTCCCTTCCGGCTCTACAAAATGTATAATACCATGCCATCTCCCCCTACCTTGATTTTATTAATTATTTGTATACATTTAATTACTTATGAACGAGGTTGTAATTTCTTCATTACATACGTAATTTTGTTTTATTCACATGATCGAGATTGGTGGAAAATGAGTGGATTTGGTATCTGGTCTCCTACAAAGATATATTTCACCTACATGTACATATCTAGGATAGACGAGGATATCAATTCTGAAAAACATCCAAGAAAGACTTCATTAGAATTAACAGAAGTGGACTTACTTTTAGCTCGAACTAGTTGAAGTATTTGTGAAGGTGTAGAGGAAAATGAAATCCTCACACAATTTCGAACTATGCAGGAGATGCAAGAGGACGCTCCCTTCCTATTTTTGGCATGTGCAGACATGGAAGTGACTCATGGATTCAAGACTCGTGCTTTGTATGTTTTGTGCCACTTTGGATCCGGAATACCGTACGCTCCTTCAGCTAATTTAGAAGATCCAATCTCACATACCTTTATTTTGAAAGCAAAACTAGGATTTCAACAGCATCTTCAAAATGTACGTAGGGCACGAACGTATGTACGGGACACAGCTTCTTTCGGTTTGAAGCCCGTTTTTGGAGGAGCCCTTGATGAGCGAGGGGTGGCTGTGATTGCTTGTGTTGCCCTGTTCGAGGAATTAAGCTCGGGCTGGGAAGCTGCAGTTTCTATATTTGAGGAGAGCCTTGCTTTTACTCTTCCAGGTATCCTCTCGATGTGCCTTCATTTTGTGGTTGTAATTTGCTCTAGAGAAGAAACTTACACCGAATGCCATTCAACATTTGCGAGGTAGTCATGTTTCTATGATAGTTGATCGCATGTATTTAATTAGGTGTTTAAATGTAACGGTTTTCCACTGCAGACGCATTAAAAAATATGAAAATTTGTTCACGTTGTTCCGCCCAAAAATCAGTTCTTGGATACATTCGTCAGCTGTGTCTATAATTGTTCCAGATTCCTTCGGATTAGTTTTGTATTTATGTATAGTTTCTGCCTCCCAGACCTAGTGTAAACACATTTTAGCCGATCCATGCAGGTAAATGGAAAGAGAGCAAAGAGTGTGAATCATTGATGGAACGTTACGTCGGCTTACTACGAAGGAGCATGCCTACTGCAAAGCCTGCTCAGATTCGACGTTGTGCAATGAGGGGGTTGTTGGAATATCCACATAATTCTGTGCTTCTGGAGATGCTTGTTCAGTCGTCTCCATCAACATACAATCTGCGCCGCTATTTTGACGATTCTGCGAGACGGTGTGGTCAACGACTTATGAAGTTGGTTTGTTAGGAAATGTTTCGCCTAAATTTGCAAGCTTTTAATTTCACTCACGATACCAGTTCACGTTTCTCACATGTTTATGCCGTCTCCTGCAGGAGTCCATCAACATTGTTGTGGATATTTGCCCTCGCTACAGAGCTTGAAAATAATGAGGGGAATGCATCTCGTATTCGAAGCTTGTTTGAGCGAGCCCTAGAAACAAAGCCTACACAAAATTCTGTTGTACTATGGCGCGCGTACCTTGCTTATGAATGTGAAATCAATCGAAATATCGAGAGCGCACGTCGCATTTATTTCCGAGCCATACATGCTTGTCCGTGGTAAGCCCTTTTATTCAATTTTTGAGATACCATTTTGGGATGATTTTAGTATATTATTAGTAAGTGTTGTATACATACCTGTTAGACAAGTCTGTAGTACAAATAATAGAAAATATGGTGATTGGAAGGTGTTGCATGTTAGTATCGCAGTATCCTCCAACAACGAAGGACACTTGATTCTTTGTTGGTTAACATAGTATTATTCTATTATACTCTTCTTCTCTAAATGTGAAGGCTGAATGGTTCATTGCAGGTCCAAGAAACTATGGCTGGACGGGTTTACAATGCTAAGTGATATTTTGACAACGAAACAGCTTGCTGAATTCCAAGAGATAATGAAGGATAAAGAGTTGAGAATTCGCACTGATGTTTATGAGATCCTACTTGAAGATGCTGAAGACGATTCTTGAGGCGGTGCATCGCAGATGCTTTTTCTTTCGATTTTGACCTTTTTTTCGTTGACTGCTGAGTTTCAATTTATTTGTGGATAGAAAGATTTAATTTAAAACTGGACTTTGTACAGTACTCCACAATTTGGCTAGGCTTTGTTTCTAAGTTCGTCTTGGACACGGATCGACTTACATGCCTCATACCTGTTAATATTGAGATGATTTGACAGCTAATTTACTGACTCTATTGCGGTCCATGCTTATGGTGTAATTTTGAAGGTCTCATGAAGTTTTCTATTTGCACATGAGAATTTTCAAATTTTACTTATTTATTTACTTATTTATACTATGTTCTTGTTTATTTTGTTTCAACCACACGTAATTGGTAGCATTATTGTACTATCTTGTGTGGTTTGTTAATCGATTATCTTTTTGCTGAAATTCTTTTGAGCCAGTTTACACTACCCTGTGGTGATAGGTACTTTTGTTGCATTAAATTTAAGATTGAGACTGTAACTTGTGTGTCAACACTTTAAACATGTAGCATTATATTTTGAATGTTATTGTACACATTAAAGGTGTAAGTAATGGAATGTTTAATGCGATTTTATCATGCTACTGATTACTTGAAACAAAATTTGTAATTTCGATTGTATTGTAAGATTTTATTTGATTGACAAGATATTAAAAAATATATTCAAATAAATACTTGGAAATAACGTTTATTTTAAAAAACAGAGCATATTTTTGTATTAGTGAAGTTTTAGAGTTTCGACTTTTGTCTTCATATTTATAATAATTTCACTTTTGTAAATCTAATTCAGAAGAATGTGGAATTTTGATATTTGTACTTGCAATAGAGTACCTTTAGTTTGAATTAATAAATAGGAATATTAGTATGTAAGTGTTGTTTACTCACATCCACACCAGTAGTGATCACAAAACAAATAAAATAAATCATAAAAATTGTTGTGGATGATAAATGATAAGATATAACACTGTGGTTAGGTCATAACATGATATTATATTATTTTAGGATCTTGAGTAGCATCTTCTACCTAGCTATAAACAAACTAATAAATAATATTACAAAATTAGTGTTTAATAGTGTATTAAATGACAAAAAAAATGATATTCAAGTGTTGGATGCACACTTACTTTCCGTGTGAATGACATGTATAGAAATGGTGATACATAAACATTAGTAATATTTCTGCATTAGGTAAGGCAACATATGTTGTGAATATACTATATTAAAATCATGCATACAAACTAACAGCAAACATCATCAGACGTCATTTTGTGTTTTCAAAACTAAAGCAAGAAAAGAGACTTTTCAATGTTGCAATGGATCCACCATCCAATAAATGAGCACCGACACCAGTACCGACAAAGCGCGAAGATGCGATTTCAACTCTGAAAATGGAGGTTCAATGCCTCTTCAAACACATAGACATGAAGATTTTACTGAGTTACATGAGCTTCGACGAGACCTTGACTTGAGATCTCGCGAACCTGAACAACCACACTCTGCGAGAGAAAGAACTCTAGCATTGCATGAAGTTTTTTTTTGTTTTGTTTTTTGTCTGTTTTTCTTTCTGTCTGACCCGAAAAATACACTCTCCTAAGTTGACGTTGTCTCTCTTTTTATTACATTCCACACTCCAGTCTCGAATCCCCGAACTCTTCTTGCCTACCGACAAATTACAAATTTGTCGCTGTCGCGACGGCTGCGTTTCGAAGCAGCAGCATTTTCTAGACTGGAAACCGTTTCTCATGAGATGAATGAATATCAACGTCCTCGCATTCAAAAACGCCAGGAGGGTGGCGTCCACAGCACCCATCGGTGAATGGGTCACCGGGTTTGATTGCTGGTGAGGTCGATCGATTGATCGTGGCACTGAACCTGATCGAAGACTACATCGTAACCTCGGGGCTGAGATCGTAGATGATCCGTGCCTTCTTGAAGCTGAGCATCTGGGGCTTGCCAGTCTGCACAATTGTGAACACCACGTCGTTGACGAAGTCTAGGCCGAGAGCCTTGAGCTTGGGTCCCACGGCAGCTCTCCACACTCGGCCGGGATTGTACAGAGCCTGGCCAATGTGAGGGATGAAGTTGAACGTGCCTAGAAACTCAGGGCACACGGGACCGTCCGTGATGACGGCCTGTGGGAAGAAGACGTAGGCCTTGTAGTGAACCTGATCTGTGTTGTTGGGGATGAACAGGCCTGAAATTTCCAACACCTCCGTGCCGTCGCTGCGGCGCTTCGGACGCTTCAGGCGGAACGTGATGGGAGTGGTGAACAGGGTCTCGTTGCCTTTGCTAACCCTTGTAGACCGGATCAGACGGTTGGCTTGGGATTTTGTCAAGGGGTTGCAGTGGGGGACGGTGTGCTCCTTCCCCGCCTCCAGTCCGTTCGTGATCCATGGAGTTGGCATCTCCGCGTATTTATACCTAGAAATAGACAGAAAGCCATCACCGATTGGTGAAATCAGACCACCGCTTCACATCATATGATTATTTGTGATCATCTGAATGTAAATTTAGAATCTGATTTCGGGAATAACACAAGGCCCACGTGTATGTACCTGAGTTTGCTTGAGTCAAGGACTTGGGAGACCTTCATTTTGACGAGGTTCGCGTCCTCGTCATAGAATGTGAACTCTGAGTTCAAAAAGTCTGGGTCGGTGGGATGGGTGCGCTTGCCGCCTGGGATTTTCGTGAGCCAGAGATCCCAAAGTCGGTCGGTATTCGAGTGATGCGCATAAAATACAGGGTCGTAAGCAGAACGGCCGAAGTTCCCCATATCATCTCCGACCATGCGTCCGGGCAGAGGATCGATATTGCCCACCCACGCGTGGACGGTACCATGAGGTTGATCTTCAAAGACTCCTGTGCCTGCACCGCCAAAATCTCCCTTTCTGTAAGGCAAACCGTAGAAAAGAGAGGGAGTTCCACCGCCCAAGACGATCTGGGAGTAAGTTAGGCGAGTGTTCTGCACTCGGAGAAAGTCCGAGGTCTTGCTGGTACAACCGGTCCTAGTGTCCATGTCAAGGACAAACGGCGGCGCCGAGCAGTTGTTACGGTTTACATCGTAGAGCGGGGACTTGGGGTTGGCGTAAATTTCGGGGATGGTGTTGCCAAAGGGAGGCTCCGGGGATTGGTTGTCCCAATTCCAGTAGGGAAGCGCAAATGTCTCATCGTCCAGTACTTTTGCCAGGATGCGCTCATGCCAGTAGATGAACATACGGTGCCAAGGGAGGAAGAACCAGCCGTTGTGAACCTCCAACGGATATTGATGACCTGGGAAGTAGAGAGCGTTGTCGCAGTACAAGCAATGAAGGTTCATTTGATTCTTCAAGGAACGAGGGTCGGAGTCTGGGAGTTCCCTGAGTATCTTGTACGCCTTCTCAAGCTTTTTGATGTAGGCCTTGTCGAGATGTTGTGCTGGCTTGCGGATCCTCGTGGGTTGGTCCTTCGGGAATTCGAATGATCGAATTCCGGGTTTTCCCGTGTATGGCTTTGGCATGCAGCATCGCTCGATACTGTTGCAATCCTCGGGGAGATTGGCTGCAGGAAGGGCCCTGCTTGTTCCAGTTGTTGCCTCTACCAGAGTGAAGCTCACCGACAGAACCAGCACGACAGCAGCGCACTTCATAGCTGAGAACGACGGTTCGGAGTGTCGTTGGCTGCGCCTGCGTTGATCCATGGCATCTAATGATCTTTTTTCCTGGTTCGGCTCGCTACACTGCAATTAACTCCATTGAAAGCCGTGAGGTAATTTAGATTGGTGTCGACCAAGTAAACTTCAGATGATTGCAAACCTAGACTTAAACATGGACCTAGATGGTGGACAACAAGCATTTTCTGAGGTGCATGAAATGAATTTATAAAGTACTTATTTATGAGTGTACAGGTCTAAACTCCAAAGCTTAGGCTTCAACTCAAAACCTCAGTTCTACAAATTGAGATCATTACTGCCAATAAGTGAGAAGATGCAGTTGAGCTTTGCCTACGAGAGTGAAGCTGCTCAAGGTCGCCGTATGTTACTGCATTATAAAGCTGCTTAGCAATCTCTAGTAGTACAGAATTCAATAAAGATATCATACAGGTGAACACTTACAGGTATACGGACATAGATGTGTTCCAATGCCGCTCAACGATCACTTCAGACCACGGGAATCGAAGCACTCAATCCTTCTAGCCTAGAAAGGCTCCGCTTCACATCTCTAGTAAGAATCTGCAATACTGACCACTGGCTCCTCACCGATGGAGCTATTGTGTCATTGCCAGGGTGGCCTGCTGGTATATATACACCGATCCTTGCTTCATACGACTTGCGAGGTATTATCCCTGGAATTGGGCTTTATTATTCATGTAATACAAAAACAGCCTGGCAAGATCCACGCACATACAGCAGCCCAAAACAGTGCTACTCTACAGCATCGATTTTGTCAGCGCCCGAGCTCCTTTTTTCCGCGACCCTGCTTTTACCTCGTTTACCGACTGTTCTTTACCCTGCAGCGGTGAACTGCAAGTTTACACTACATACCCCATTTATAAATGTCTCTAACTCCCCCTGGTTTGACAGTACAGGTACTCACACCCGTAACGACAGTATCCGTCTCCCTCTCTACCAACGAGGTCAAAAGCGCTGCCCAAAAATCCGAACCTCCCGTTGAAGGTTACTCAGAATCTGCAACAGTTGCTCCCTCGCACATGCTCGCCACCCATAATATAACAATTTTACGTTATCCTCTCAGCGTGGACTTAGGTCTCCATCTTCACCTTGGGTAATTCTTTTCACATTCTTTCAGGACTGTAGTCTGTCGGACACCATATCAACTTGTTTCATAAGGCGGTTAGGGCGAAGTGCAATGATAGTCCGTAGATCAGATTACAGATTGATGCCATTTCCCTGCTTCTGTACTCCGTGTACCTATGCTACAGCGACCACAACCTGAGAATCTGAGAATCAGACTATTCACTAGCCTGCTAAATTGGGTGGCGGTTTTCTGAATTTGCCAGCAATCAATCGCAAGTTGGCTGGGCTACAAGCATATCTTGGGGGAGACTTTGTTACCCGTAATTGTGGTCTTCGGGGTTCCTTTGTGCTCAGAGCTCGAGCATTAAAGACCAGACTCATCGTGCACAAGCAACTTGGTGGGACTTATGGCACGAGTTTGACACGGCACAAGCCTACTTCTTACTCTTCTCAGTTGGAGCTCTAATGCTCATTTATTCCAGACGTCCACAAACATCCGGAACCTTTGCATCCCGGTGGTTTCCACGACGGATTTAGCTCAGTTTGGACGTTGAGGCGGGATTTTGGCTTGATTAGTGCATCCAATGATCTATTCCTCCACCATCTGAACAGTTTTCTATTGCACACAAACTTTGACTGGGTCCACGCCATTATCATCAAGTTGGCACTAATTGTACCTATTTGGCGACTTCTTTTATATTGAACATTTCTGCCGCTGCAACGATGCCTTGCAACAGAGGATCCAAATAGACTCCTCAACGACCATGTTCGGCGTTTTGTGACCATGCTTAAGACAACGGAAATATCCTAGCGTCTTGGTCAATAGGATTGTGTTCGTAACCTGGCGTTTTCTTCATTTATGCTGATAATTGATCATAGGCTGAACAATCTTTCATAGAATCAATCATTCCATAAAGCCTGAAGGAAAAAAACCTATCACGGAGACAATGACTACCCGATGTTTGAAAAAAGTAAAAGAAAAAAGAAAAACTAAAAGAAAAGACAACCCGTATGCCAAAATAATAAAATTCATGCAAAAGAAGTTATCATGATGGAATATCATTTTTTTAAATCATTAAGATATTAAATTGCAAGAACACCTTCGTGTTATTCATCAATCAAGCAAGGATAGGATTTCATTGTTGGGATTTAAATTGGTAACCTATTCAGTGCACCTACACACACTACATTTTGAACCTTAATTACTGAGTTTTCAGTAGCACAAAAATGGCAACAAAAAAAATACTTTCCAATCTATTTCTTTAATATGAGAAAGTTGTAAAGTGGGGCAAAACACCAGCAATGATATAATTTCCAGATTTCCAATGTCTTTTTTACTATGGACAAATTTCACCTACGTGGCAAAAGCACAACGCCGAATAAGCACCAAAGCGGTGGGCATTTACTCGACAAGGATCCTTCCGGGTCCACGGTGCCACGTCTCGTGTCATCTGACGTAGAGGCCAAACCCGGGTCACACGGTAAAGGAAGAAAAGTAGACCTCGGTCATATTCTCTATTAGTGGCTCACGGATTCACGCGACGCTTTGGCCAAAGCAGATTAGCCCATGCAAAACGGACGGTAAGGATCGCACCCCTCTATTTTCATCAACTAGATTGGATTCAATCATGGTTTGAAACTCTCAAAGGCAGGAGTGTGGATGAATGAAGAAGGGGGGAAGGGATGAATGGTTGAATGAATGAGTGCACATGCATTCGGATGTGTTTCTGAACGGATCATGAACCAAAATGAAACAAGACATTCGTGAGATTGGGGGCAACGTGTACTTGGTCCTAGGGCGTTGACCCATGCTCTTCTTTTTGAGGTCGCACCCCTGTAGATTGTCAATGTGGCCACCAACTCCACGGAATAAAACATATGCAAAATTCCCTCGTGCTCGAAATTCGTTAAGGGGTAACCAAATATTATTAAAACACGGTGGTAGAAGAAAAAAATTAAAGTCTTAAATGTCCACCCCAATTATGTACAGTTCTCTCTTTGGTGCCTTTTCCTTTCACTTCTCATTGACTTCCTACGTTGACTGTGACATTTATGTTGACTTTAAAAGTGGAGTTGATATTAGGTCAGCGGGGTGTCAATAAGTCTTCCTGGGAACGGGGTCCTTCACCCGGGATCCTCTCAACGGGCCACCCTTGCTTGATCCTCATGCAGTGTCAACGAGCTTGACTTGCAGTTCGATTTCATTTTGTTCTCTTTTTAATATTTTGATCACAAATTTTACGTAAAGTATAAGTTGAAAGTGTTGACATTCCACTTTTTTGATAAATTTTAGTGGAATAGAATAGACAAAGACAAGATAAGTCTTAGAAAATACAGGTTCCAAACTAATCTTTAGATTCTTTGTTTTTTTAATTTTCATCTTGAATATTTTAAGTAGGTGAAACTGAAGTAAGATTTGCTGAAGCGACTGGGTATTGAATTTTGCTTTCACCATGTGATCAGACTGTGTCACGCTAGAACAGCTTCATTTAAACAGTGCCAGCACGTCACGAAGCTGCGTGCCGAAAAAAATGGAGGATCACAGCGCCGCTCATGCTAACGTAAGAGAAGATTCTTGAGCTCACAACTCCACTCGATCGTCACGCTGTCGTCGCATAACAACTGTAGCCCAGCTCTGCAGATGAGTACCGTACGAATGTGAGCATTATTCTCGACAATTGCGTCGATGAGGATCCTCTTGATCCAGTGCCTTAATAATAAAAGCTCACTTGCTTGAGGATCCTTCGTTCACTATTACTACTTGCTTGTGGATCCTACTGAAACTGTACGCTCAAGGTCGTGGTAGGAGCATTGGATACCGGTGCAGAGGAATGAAACCAGCGGATTGGAGATCTATTCGTGAGCTTACGCCAGGAGTGCCAATTCTCAACGCCCAGGCACGAACCGAAAGGACCCCGAACAGAAGTTGAGCCTCATCGAGGTATTGACAGAAAATGAGCACAATTGAGGAGGCACCTCGTGCCCTTGTTTAAGAATCTAAGGAGCAATGCACATGCGTTGCAGACCCTCGTCGATGACAGTTACTGTGTGATCTTGGGTTCTTTGCAAGCGTCGGGGGCAGCTTGGAAATTCCAAACCAGTGCTGTGAGCCCGGTGATACCACCATTGCATACTGTAATCGATCAACACACCTCTGATTCGTGCAAACAAATACATATTAATCGAATTGACGATGTACACGATGCTCTTGACTAGCTGCGACGTGCAAGCGTGACAGCCAGGATCTCTTGGTTCCGCGGCTGCAACCGAAAGGACCTGCCCTCGAAAGTGAGCAGATTACGAGGAGCTGCGCAGTAACGTTGACGCTTCCGGTGCACGCAAAACCCGCCCCAGCTCCAGAATCCTTCCCAAAACCCTCGAATTTTTCTGATAATACTTCAGAGCCCGATTGCGCTCAAATATCCATCTCTTGCAATTAAAGTCAAGGCGACAAGAAGTCGCTTCCCCAGCTCGTCCCGTGCATTGGAGCCACGCAGGAGGAGGACACGGTGGTGAGGCAGGGTCAGTGGATGAGACTCGCGGCTATTCATCTACAACGTGTTTTCTTCATCCATTATCTGTTCATCCGTTAATAGGCTGGCAAAGGACTGTGGAGATCAGTGCTCAATTGTCATAATTTCGTCAACGCGGTGTGAACAGAGCGAAAACTTGAAAAAGTGTTGTTCACTCACTATTGGTTACGATAGTTAATGGACTATTTTGTAATAATATAATGTCTTTGAATACACATACACACAGAGAGATATATATATATATATATATATATATTTGAACGATAATAAGATAACACATAATACTTGGATAATAACTATGGAATCTTAATATATTATTAAAAAGAACTAAAAAGAATCATATATATTTATATGACACGCATTCCAAAGTCTAAAAGAAGGGCACGCCAGGGACAGTTTTGTAAAACTCTACTATAATTTATATCTGACATACACCTTCTCATTGTGTCTACTTTAGCAAATTGTTGTATTTGTCCATCATTGCAGGAACTAGAGGTTTGTTGAAAAGTGGTGGCAAGTAATCCAAAAAGAACCAAGATAAAATATTATTTTAGAGTTAGGATGACTGTGACTACAGTAAAGGGAGCACTAAGCATGGAATTTAACTCACAATTGTTTGTTGCACCGACAAGAAGAAATCTACCAAAAGGTACACACGAAGCAGATGATGTTGAAAATTAAGTTCAGCATCAAAATGACTACCTGATGATTACAGACAATGAAGGTTCTATTTGTAACATCAATTTGTTGAAAGAATCATCGGAAGAAGAACATCCAGAAGGATCTACTTCTGGCTTTGGAAGTTCGTTGTATAAAAATATAACTGTTTGCTAAATACAGATTAAGAAATATTAAATTATGAATGAATTATTTGAAATATTGTCATTACTTGTTAGTTTTGTGGAAGACAACCTTCCTAATTTGGTCTTTGAACAATAAGAACACTCGGTAGAAGGTAATTCTTGATAAAAACAAGCACTCTAAATATTGTAAAGAAAACCCAACACTTCGATCCATACAAAATTTAAATGGCAGTTTGTACATTCTAAAAATTAATATTGGACTTTGTTTTATACAATAACTTTAATACAAAATCATACAAGAGTATCAACATAAATAAAACTATGAAATCTCAATGACAAGTTTAAAGCAATCAAAAGAGAAAATGCTAAAACTATAGAAGTTTTACATGGAGAAGATAAGAACAAATTTTAATATAAAAGATCCTTGATTTTTCATAGCAATAGATTGAAGGAAAATATATGAGTCCTCTTTTTAAACAATCAAATTAATAATAAAATATAAGAAATTTATTTTGATAGATTGTAATTTTTATCTATCAAATCTAATTGTTGTTTGGAAATTCATCATATAATTAATTGTTTCCAATCAATGAATTCTATTTAAGAAAAATTTAATAAATTAGGGATTTTAAAGCAATCAAAAAAGAGATTAAAAAAACCAAGTGATATCTAATAAATTAGAGGATTTTGTAGAAAAAATTAATAATTTTTAATGAAAAATATTATATATTAGTTTTTGTAAGAACAAAAGACATCTAAAAAAAATTGTATTTAAATTCATGAATCACAAGTCAATGTAACTACAACAATAAGTACATTCTTATTAAAAGATTAACAAAATAAGAATATAGCAGCTTCTTAACTCTCTTACAACTACACTTGTTCAAGAGCAAAGGTCTAAGCTTTTAAATATAGAAGATGGTACAAAATGGACATTAATTAAAATAAAATAGGTAGAGTATAAAAATCAAATAAATCAAGATAAAAATAAAAATAAAAATATTAAATATATATATATATATATATATATATATATATATAATTAGAATTTAAGTTAATAAAACTTATATTAATCCTTTAAAAGAAAAAAATACAAGGTATCAAAAAAATAAAAAGTGCCACTAATTTACAAAAGAAAGCCAAGAATGGAAGACTATTGAATAGCATAAGAGTGATAATAATAGTACTTAAAGCAATAAGAGAATGAAAATTAAGATGTGACATCCTTAAGGTGAATGCAAGATAACTTCATTATAATCCACATATATTAATATTAATTTTTTAATTAGTTAAAGTGATTCATCTCTTATAATTTATACTAAAAAAAATATTATATTATATTATAAATAAGGAGTAAAATAAAATACTATCTTAACTAGGGACATGGAAGTCCAAATAAGATAACTATTGATATATAGTTAGAAATAAATTCAAAAAATAAAATAATAATATACTTAGGCAAAGTACTTCTAATAAAAATATTTTTAAAATAACTATATTTAATAAATAGTAAACAATTTAAAAAGCCTTTAATATCTTCTATGGGACTTTAACTTGGTGATTTGAATGAGGGCCCTAAAACTCCCTATGATAATTTTTAACACAACACAATATTAGAATGCTAGTAGAGATTTATAAAAAAAACTAAAAACTAAGACTTAACATGGTTAAAAATTAATTCCCATGCTAATGCCAAATACAATTAAGTTATGCTCAAGTCTTTAAAAAAAGTAGAATTGAATGTATTGAAGAATGCATAATTTATTAATATTATGAGATGTAAAAAAATGAAAATAAAAAAGAGAAGAAAAAAAATCCTGGAATATAATAATTAGTATTAAAATTTAAAATATATAATTTTTGCAAGATTTTTATAGGATTAATGAATTTTAGCATATATTAAAAGAATTTTTAAATAAAAAATTTATAATTAAAAAAATAGTTATTTTTTTAACTACTTATTTTTTAACATAATAATTTAAAATAGAAAATATTAAAAACTATCAATAAAATAAAAGTAAACTATATATGTTTAAAAAAAATCTTAAAAATATAAGATTTTATTATATTTTTTAATATCAAAGTTCTAAGAAAAATTAAAGATGCAAAAAATCTATATATTTGATGTGACTTTAATAAATAAATATATATATATATATATATATATCTTTTTGAATAGTAGAATAATTGGATTTGTAAAAAAATATTTTTTAGAAGAATATCTTAAGATGGTTGAAAAAAAAGATTAAAATTTAGAATTTCTAATTTTAAAAAAATGAGATAAAAAATAGCACATGCCAATATGATTTTATTGAATTATTATTAAAGAAGACTATTCTAAATTATTAAAGTTAATTTTTGCTACAAAAATAATGCCTAAAAAAATTATTTGAGGATTTCTAAAATCAGCAATAAAAGTAGAAGACATAAAATTATTTTTTAACTACTAACCAATGATTCTCTTAAATAATACTTATAATTTTTTATATAAGTGCTTCAAATAAAGGTACATATTTTTTTATTAAATAATTTAATTAAAAAAGATGACCATCTAACTTCTTTATTAAATACCATCTCATTGTATTATGTTTATATACCTACAATATAAATACCTATTTTACAATAAAGGCCCAAACACCTTCATGATTTCTATAATTTAATAATTGCTATCACTAATTTCTTATTAGAAATTAAGGCAAGTTATGATTTACATCTATTTTTATTTTTATTTTCAATTGGATTATATAAAAGACATCAATTTTACTCCCCTGCATTCTTAATTCTTGAGTATTTTTTAATTTAATATAGGTTTTTAAAATTTTATTTAATTTTTTTTATATATTTTCTAGATTGAATATATTTTTTTAATTATTTACCATTAGTTATAAAATAAAATTTTAAAAAATCATATTAATCATATACAAGTTGAATTGACTTCTATCTTATAATTTTGTATAGTTTAAGTTCATTTAAAGGTTTAACACTCTTTTTAAAATTTTAATATAAATTAAACTAAGAGTAATATATATTTTTAGTATTTTTTCTTATCATATTCAAAAATTCTAAAAATCCAAATTATATGTGATTTAAAAGATTTAAAATTCTAGACTTGTACAAAGAATAAAATTAAATTTTTAAATTTTTAGATAGCTTTTTTCTTATTTTTTTTCTTATCTTATATTTAATAAATTTTAAATAATTCTTTGGTTTTTCTAAGCCCCTTCTTATATAGCTAGTATACTTTAATATTATATTTTATTTATCTAATAGGATTAAAATTTTATTTTAATAATTATGAGTAATTTAAGATATAAAAAATAATTGTTGAAGCAATTTTCTCAATATTTTTTTGTAATATATTTTCTATTTTATAGTTTTTAAAAATTTTATTATAAACTTTGGATATTGTTAATGCCACTATAGTTTTTGCTATAGTTTTTGCTATTGCCACCATAATCTTTCATCCATTCAATATATATTTTTAGTTTTTTTTATTCCAATCAATTTTTTTGTTAATATTTCCAATATGTTTTATTTTTTAAAAATTATATTGAAAGTTTATTTAATTTTAATAAAAATAAATTATAGTAGTAGTAGTAATAATTGTGGTGGCATGAGCATCATCCTAAATTTTATCATATGTTTTATCATCTGATAAGGACTTTGTTGATATCTTTTAAATTTTTTATTTATTATATTTATTTGGATTTTATTTCTTTAAAAAATTGAAGACAAGATTTTTTGGCTGAATAGATATTATTATCAAATTTATTATAAAGGTATTTATAGGTACCTTTGATCTTGGCAAATTATATCTTATATTAGCAAAAAGTTTACTTGCAATGTACTATATTATTTAGACTTTGGCATTATGTTCTTTGATATTTTATAATTTTCTTTTAAAATTTTTTATTATCTTCATTGTATTAAAAGATTCATTTTACATTATGCCAAAGTAATATAACTAATTATTAGAATGTACCTTCTAAGGTTTCATTTTATCAAATACTAATATTTAAATTTCTTTTTGAAATTTTTATCATAGAAAAAACCAACTCCAATATAAAGTATATTACTTAAATTTTTTCATTAATTTTTAAAATTTCTTTAATTTCTTTGTATGTCTCTAACAATTTTTTTTTTTTTTTTTTTTTTTTTTCTCTCTATAAAAGCCTTGATTTCTCAAAATACTACATTCTTAAATTTGCTTTGCCAATTGATTCTTAATCTTAGAAAGGAGTTGAATATTTTGATGTATCTAAAAGAATCTAAAATGTATTGATGTATCTAAAAATATTTATAAAATGAAATAAATAACCACTTGTATTCTACTTTCTATCCATTTAATTTTTTTCTCTAATCTTTTGATTTAATATTTTTATTGTTTAATAAAATGTAAATGATTATATTTTCTTTATAATTTTTTTTTGATAATTTCTACTTAAGAAGACTAAAGTAAATTCTAGAATATTTCTCTTTTAATGTTATTATTATTATAATTATTTTAAATGTAAACTCTACTTTCTTTAAATATCTAATTCTCTATTTAAAAAAATATCTATAATATTACACTATTTGGTAAGATTTAATTTTGATGAAGAAATCTATAATATTTTTTAATTTTTCCAGATTCTTTAATTTATAAAAATCTAATTAAATTAATAATAAAAAAGGTATCTATTAACTTTAAATAATTTTAAAAAATATTCTATATTATTTTTTCTATAATAATGGTGTTTTTTTTCTCAATTACAAGAATTTTCTTCAAATCATTCCATCACATTTTAATTATCTTCCAAAATCTATCTAATATTTTTTAGAAGTATAGCACAAAGTATGTCCCATAATTTTATTTTTTCTTGATTCATTAATAACAATCTCATTGGCTATTTCAAACATTTTTATAAAAGTGTTAATAAAGATTTTTTTAAATTTATTTATTTATATAGATTCTAATTATTAAAAAAATCAACAAAATAAATCAATATTTTTTATTGAAAGATTAATTAGAATATACACTCCACTTCATTTTTATGCAATCTTCTCCTTAATTGTAGTTGAAGGCTTCTTCTAAAATGTGGTTATTTGTCTCATTTTATACTACTAAAGTTAGTTCTTTTTTGCTAATTCTATCAAAATTCTGTTCTTCTTTACATTAAAATTTTACAAGAGAGTTAAACACATCTAATGTAATAGATTATTACATTAGATTATTACATTAGACGCAAGGTTCTAGTTATGTCAAGCACGTCCGTAAGGCTACCATCTGTCAAGACATAGAACAGATTGTGCCTTTCTCGGCTGGATTTAGAGATGCTTTTGAGGTTCCTTCCATGGCTTTTTTTTTAAGTGGATCTGATGCCTTCGAGTCTGCATCACATAAGGTTTCTTATATTGTGCTCCTGCATCACAAAGTCACAAAACTTTTAGTTCATAATGTATTAACAATTAATAACACAGAGCTGTTGACTTTGAGCATTCAGAAGCAATTACAGGAGCAATTACAGAGGCAACTTGTGTCACCCACAAGCTAGATCGTAAGATTATTCAGAGCTAAAGAGATTAGTATCATTATAATACTGCAGTCTTAAGATAGAGAGAGCATTGCAGTGACCATGCTCATAAAACCAGCATGCAGAGCAATAGTTGCGTTGTACAAACTAGATGTGGCAGAAAATTCTAAAACCCTTGTCAAATAACTTCATTTTAAAAGTCCACAGTGGGTAACTTAAAGATGAAATGATATGCAACCTAGTGTTCCTCACGTTGCACAAGCATTATGAAATAGTGTGATATAATAATAGTAGAGAGGTGTTCTTCAATTTGTTAGTTGTTTGCTTGCTATATTTAGAACTAATATTCTGGCCACACATCGTGGTCACTAATGTAATCCTTGCACGATCTAAGCCCCACTGCTTATGGGCAATTCAGCTTCATAAATGGTTCTAAGTATTCATTTCAATAATATATAACTTTATTATCTTCCACGATGCTTCTAAAACTAGTCACTAGTTCAACTCCCACCACAACCGCAAGTCTCTAAGAATTTTTTAACACATTGACATAGCTAGTACATGTATTTCAGATGAATATGACCCATGTAACCGTCCAGAGCAGGAGGTTTGAAGTGATTACGGATTATAACCAGCCTATTTATGGATGGCTATACATTGACGGTCATTACTGAGTATGAATTTAGTTCGGTCTAATTCAAAAACCAATATAGAAAAAATGTATATTAAAAATGATACCATAAATTGGAGAAGATACCTATAAATGGAGTATATTCAACTTGCAATATTCAACTTGCATTCTAAAATCTCCTTGTAAAGGTGTCAATTCATTGTTTTCTCAATTTTGCAATAAATTTTGCAAGTATTCTAAAGTTTTATTTTTCAATTTTGCAATAAATAAGTTGTGCAAATAAAATTTGGAATACTTTGCAAATCTCTTGCAATCTTTCTAGTACTCATCCCTTTTCAGCCTTACCAAAGCACTAAATTCTATCTATTACTTTTCAACTTGAGTGACATACCTTACTAAAGCCATTTTGCCATGGTATGCACTGGTAGTATGCAAGATTATATAACCAAAGCATATTACTATATCCATGCTCTCAACCAAGCACAAAAAACCACTTGTGAATGTTGGATTTGTTGTTTAGAATACATTGATTCCTTGCAATCCAAGTGTGAGCAAAATTGAGTTTGAAAAGTAGGTGATTTGATCCACATATTTCTCTCTCCCATTTGGATTGATGGACTTGTGCTTTAATTGCCACATCATTGACTTATTTTAGAAGCTAAATCACTTTCAAATTTAATTTTTACTACAATACATTAATCATGGTTTTTAGTTAAAATCAAGATTACTGATTTCATACTTAGTTATGACTGTCACTATGCATGAAATGAACTAGTCACCAATGCAAAAAAGTTGCACAAATTGTCAGCGAAGGCCTTTGTTTGGGGATGAGCAAATGGTTACAGTTTGCTTAGGGAATTTGAAAATTTAGAATCACAAGACCATCATACTGCATCAAAAAGCACTTCCATGTAGCCAATCAATCAATTGAACTCAGTTTTATCTTATCTAATGTTCCCAATGTACTACTCCCTACATGAAGACATCCACTCGAAATAACAAAAAAGAAAAGTGACCATCCAGTGAAGATCATTTCCATTTTGAATGAAGATTTTGTTTTTCTTTTATTTTTCAGTCTCCGTAAACAAAATCAGAATTACATATTTAGTAAAGAATCACGTATCTTGTGATTATTCAGACTATTCTACAGCAATCTTTGGTTAATGAATGTGAGGAAAAAATGATTACTTATAAAATTACTCTATAGTAAACAAAGTTTATCCCACAGGAAATGCTGCTGTTGGATAGTAGCATGGAATTCATGAGTTGACACCCTCACAAAGGTGACATCTGAACCTTTATAAAGAGGAGAATGAAACTAGAAAAAATCATGCTGCAGATTTTAATAGTACCACTTTGGGAATCTTGACCTGCTTCGTCACCAGTGCACGAGCTGCTTTCACAAGCTCCTCTTTGATCATAAAGAGAATCGCTGCTGCAACCACGCTCTGCACGATTTTGGTACTCATGCCCTTGTAAAACCCATTAAGGCCCTCATAGCGGATCATCTTCACGATTGCGTCCAATGTTCCTGAATCCATGACGCACAAGCAGCCTTTTAGAACGAAAACTGAAGGATAAGATTCCACAAAGATGTTTATCAAATGTAGAATGCAAATGAGGAGTAAAACTAGCACCATAAAATCCTTCAGGCTGGTGATTGATTTATTCATGCAATATGACCCTGTAATAGTCACCCACTAGATTCAACTAGTTTCTTCTTCAAATGTGGTCACTTTCCCACAATGATCACAGACACAGTGTTACTTTAAGGGACCAAGATGCATGATAATAACGTACCAGTGTACTGCAAAGATTTGTCTCCTCCTATCGCCTGCTTTGCTTGCAGCCGAGACTGCCAACCAGCCGATGTATGACATCAGATTCTAGCTCTTTAACCGCCACGGAACCGCAACAAATGCCTCCGGCAGGCAAGTTTTTGAAGCAATACCTTCAAAGTGAAGAAAATTTTGACCAAATTTGAGCACGCTGGAGCATAGTAGAGAGAAATGAGGAAACCGAGTACTCACCTTCACGACCAGCAAAGGGTACGTCACCACTGTAGCCCCAAGTTTTGCGATTGCACCAAGCAAGAAGACCTAAACCACAGACACAGCAGCTGAGGACATAAAAAATATACCATAGTACTACTTAAATGATATCGTCTATCGTCAGAGATTCGGACGCAATAACCCAAAGTTGCAAGCAGATGACCAAAGCTTTACGCACGAAATAAATAAAACTAAAAATTCTTGTGAGCATAGATACCTCACTGGCTGATACGTGCTTCAAACCCCTGGAGGTCACTCTCCGCTTCTCCGTCAGTTTCCTCAGCATGCCCTCATAGAGCATGAACTGTATCGCTGGGTTACAAACCTGTTGCATTACAGATTTGAAGTACTCTTTAGTGACAGGAATTAGATCAGACGAGTGAGAAAATGACAGAACAACCTTCATGACAGGCTTGCACTTTTTTCCAGCACTTCGCAACCTCCTTGATGCTTGTGAGGGGGATAATCTTCAATACTTAAAATCTCAGATTTATGGGCGTCCCAATCAAAGGCCTCGATAGCCAAGGTAATCCCAAAAAAATTTAAATTAGGTTGACATAAAATCCCCAAAGAGCTTTCAAACTGATAACGAAAAGACGCATATAATCCTACTCCTCAAACATCTAAAGGAAGCATTAGTACAAACCAACCATGATCAGAGTAGGCAAAACGCCTTTCCAAAATCCACATACTCCAGCCTCCTTGTATAAATCTTTGACCTTCAAACAAGACAACCAAAGATACTTCAGTCTAGAAACTGCAACTTGGAAATTAGCAGGTATAAAGAAGATGCACTTGTATAGCAAGTTTCTGAAGAAAGTAGGGTACTGTCAAACATTATGATACTAAGGAATTCGTGGAGTAAAAACCAAACTCATAAATTAATCCAATTCACGTGTTAAATGTACTAGAGCAACCCTAACCAACTCCAAAGAGCATGCAAATAACCAACGAAAAACAGTTTCGGTAAACAGCTTCAAAATTCTAAAGTGACGTTACTGTGTCAAGTGTTCCTTGCCCTCCAACAGGAGGAGATGAACTGGAAGTCGATGCTGTAGCTGAATCAACACTCGGTACCACAGCATATTTCGAAGGTCTTGCATTCACATTCCTTGCAGCAATCTCAGAGACCATCTGAGCTTGTGCTTGAGTCTGGGAATTACTTGCCACAAAAATAACGTAATTAGAACGAGAATGTGACAATGTATCGACCCACAATCACAAGTAAGCTTAAATACTGGTCAATAAATACTCAACTTTCTCAGAAACACACAGTTGGAACACTGCAAATTTAAGGGAAATCAAAAATAAAATAAATAAAATAAAATAAAAAGCAGCCACACTAAACCTGAAATACTTAGAACAGAAGACAGAATTATAGAGAGGATAGGAAATCTTACCTGCATGCGGGTAACAATCACCCAAATAGGATTCGTCAAAAGAACGTTTGCACATCTATTCAGGACACCATATATTTAAAAATGAATGATTAGTATAAGAGCCCTTACTCTGAGCTCATGCATTCCAGATTTGTAACAGATGCTCTTAATAACAACCACAAATAGAAATGAAAGCAATACAAACCATCTATTATGTGGAGGTCTCTAACAAAAAGAGCACATTAAAACTACTTGAAGATGTAAACAAAACACAACTTGTAAAGTAGGTAGTGATGTGAACTTATACCCAGCCAGAGACGCTATAATCAGGGAAGTCAACATTCCCACTGCAGCATCTGCATTACCTAGCTTCTTTGATTTCGCAACTCGGGCCTCTGCTTCATTTTTTAGAAGTTGGTAAAAATAGTAATAGACACCCTGCACGGTTGACAACCGAGTCACAAGATTATAAAATCTTTACAAATTGCTAGCATGTGCTGATAGGCTTCACATACATCTGAAGTTCCTTTTCTTAGATAACTCATATCCCTGCTAACCAGAATGCATTAAATGCTGCTGATCGAAACATTTAAAGTAAGTTGGTAATACCTGGGAGCAAGCAGTGCCTAGTAACGATGGCCGAAGACCTCTGTATAGACCTCCCCATCCCTCCGTTTTAATGACCTGGTCGATTGATAATTTGTTCAATCGAAATAGATCAAGACAAAATTCGTTACTTGATGAGAAGTACAGGTCAGTAACGAGAAAGACCTCTTTCAGCTACTCAGAATTTCCTCACTTGCAGCCCTTTGTGAACATCAAAAACCGAAAATATGTCACGCAAAATCACGCGAATGGTATTTGTTACTATTAAGCACATCAAAGACACACCTTGATTAGTTCTTGAATGGTCCCCCTTTGCTTCTGAGCTGGATTTGCTTCGGCAAGAGCAAGCGCAGCATCAGTATCTTGTGCGGCACATTTGGCTTTAGCCTTCCGCTCTGTCTGTTGCCTAGTATTAACCTGTTTAGCACAATATGGGACATATCTCCACATATTAATCACATGTACGTATTACTCCTCACAAGTGTATACAATGCACCCCACAAGTTCTATAAAGGTCCCAGCTCTACAGACTGGGATTACGCAATTGTGCACATACGGAAGTGGTGGACATCTGAGATCCGTACGAAGCATTACACCAACATACTTCAACGAAGCTGAAAGTTTCAGAATGACCATTATTCCAGCAACCTATAACTCAAAACGCATCCGACATGGTTTATCCAGGCAACGATTCAAAGAGTATGCTGGGCCCGCACTCACCGCTTGGAGGGGATAGGTTAAAATCTGCGCTACAATGCCACCCCCGGCACCTGCCAAACCATTCACCACGGCGTCTGACATTCTCAGCTATCCCCTAGTACCTCAGGAATCGAACCTCCTTCGCAAAGAACCCGGGAGCACGCACTTTTCCTCACCTCCCAAATGAAGACGAAGTGCCAAAAATACTGATATCTTCCGGTAATCAGATCTTAAATGCGAGCCTTCAAAACGCTCAAGACGACTAGATAGGTCGTCCGAGGTAAATGGGTGAGCATCCCATGGTAGCCAATTCAAACTGTGTGTAGTACCTGCCAATCAAAAGCAAAGGAACAAACTAACAGCTTACAGGAAGGTTTATGTGAGGTTTGACGGTTAACAAAAATATCAGAAAGCATGCAATTGCCGTGTTAGAGGAAATCTCAATGAATTCAGGATCCCACTTCCATCAACTGGTACAGATCACCAATATGAGGAATCCAGATCTTTCAGTGTAAAAACAGTTTGACTTCGGCTTGACAACTGGCGTCAATACTCGGCATCTAAGACTGGGACCGAACGTTAGACATGAGCGCAACGACCACTACATAAAAGATTTCTTAAGTCAAAATCAAAGAGAATAGGCAGAGATGTATGTGTAGGATGTGCTAAATCAGGCACGATGAGCTCCAATTAGGTTGCGTCCCTCTCAATTGCGAATTCTTGGTTAGAGTACTAATTGCCATAGAAATCAATCGATCCTTCGACAAAAGAAAAGTATTTTGTACGCGGTGTTGTTGTAGTCCACGTAAAAGGGCTTCCATTGGTACAAGAATTATATGAAAACTATTCGGTACAAAAAAGAAAGGACTCTCATAGGCTGAATTCAACAATATTTACAAAGCTACGACCTGGCTACTGCTCTCGGCAAAACACCTGAAACATTAAACAAACTGCCATACCCTAACATGCACGAGACAGCGCAGTCCAACCAAATTTGAGCTTCAAATCTTGTGAGTCTATTTCCCAACTCTCAAATGGAAGGAATCTTCAACTTTAAGAGGACACACCACCGCAGCAGCTACTTCTGTGGAAGCAATTAGTACTTAATTCCCAATGGCTCGCTTATGACAGGAACAATACGTGAGCAGCTGAAAAAACATTCCTCCACGAGCTAACTCCATACAATTTTTGAAAGAAACAAGAAAAAAAAAAAAAAAAAAAAAAAAAAAAAAACCTACAGATCCCAGGAGAGGATTCAAATTCACTGGCTACATCACGAAAGCACCTCACCCACGAAACTTAACCTTCGAAATCCATCACAGTTGCAAATTCCCAAGCCCTGCTGTACATAATATCGCATACGCAACATGCCCAACTGCATCATTCAGAAAAAAATCTTAGAAAAGAATAGGAAATTGAGCGTATTCTGGACGAACCTGACAAATTTCACCACTGATCCTCCGGCAATGCTATCAACCACGGCGCAAAACCCAAAACTTAAATGTGAGGATTTCTTTCTATGAGAAGAGCCGTGGTGAGAACCTTTCATCCGACCCGCAAATAAGGTCATTCAGGGATCATCCGCTCCCACTGATAGGCACTGGCCTTTTCGTTCTGCATTCACTTTGGAGTATTAAAAGACATCATTTTTTTTACCAATATATATATATATATCTGTACATATATATGTTATTGATTTCAGAACGTCACAGGTACGTGAGTCAGGTGGCATGTTGTAAGTTTACGATCTTTTATGAAAGTGGGTCTTGCTTACAAAAGTTTTAGGCTAAGGCTAAGTTTGAAGTGAAGGTGGACGATGATGATTGCATCTAAAGATTATTGGTAGTTGCTGAATCCATTGCAAGGACCTTCTGTGGGGGTTTGGAGGGTTTGCGGTATTCAGATTGGCTGTATACTTCGCATCGCAGAGTGTGAGCTATATCGGAATATGCACGGGCTGGAGTTTCATATGCGTGTGGTTGATTTAGTCTCTAAGAGTTGTTGATGGAATTACAATTTTGGCCTTGAGATCCTTCAGAAATATTTTTGTGACTATTAAATTTAGGGCTCAAGTTTTAGGGTTGGAGGTGTATATCGTCTATGAAGAGATTGACACTAGAGATTCTAGTTGACGTTGGCATGATTAAGATCGTCGAAGTGAAATATCTGATCGAAGGAAGGGCAGAGAGTGTGAGTGAGTGAGTGAGTGAGAAGTGTGGGAGACATAGAAAATCTGCAATTCCGGGGATGGGAGACATGACGAACCGGATTACAGAGAATTTGGAGAAGGCGGGTTGGCATTTGAAGCCTTCTGCTGTGGACATCTTGATCCGTGAAACTGAGGAGGAGGAAGATGTTCGTATGAATGAACGGGAGCTTGAGAAGAGGGTGAGAGCAGAGCTTTTAGATACCGACTTGAGCACCATTGGGGCACGTTATTTGCCGGACGCACAATCTCTTCAGCATCTTCGCACTCTTCAAACTCCATGTGTTTTGCAGGTGATGGCTCTTAATCCCTAAACTACTTATCTACCTCGATTGTTATGTGTTTGCTCATTGTGCATTTCCCGACGATCAGCAATCTCTGAATTGTCATTGTATCATGAAGGCAAGAAGAAATCAAGTGATGAAAATTTCTTTAGCGCGATTAATAGTCGTATGGATAACTCTTTTTTTAATTTTTGGTTTGAAGCTCATGGTAAGGACAAGGGTTGATTTCTCTCGGTGCGGCATCTTTATACTACTCGGATTTGCGGACTTGTAATGCGAGGAATGTAAAATAGTTAAGTTTAGGCCATGCATTAATTCAACTGGTTAATTGCTCTCCTCATTTTTATACTTGTGTGTGGCTTCAGGTAGCAGCAATAAAAGATGCAAGTCAGAGCAATCAAAGCTTAGGAAGCGCTTCAGGGAGGTTGCTCCATCTTCGCCTCACAGACGGTCACTCCTTTCTTACAGCAATCGAGTATAAACCTGTGCCTGCTTTGTCTATAGACGTTCCGCCTGGCACCAAGGTAGACCCCAAGTTCTTGTGCAGACGCAAATTCCTAATAGATTGGATCTCCCTCTCTCTCTCTCTCTCTCTCCAAAGTTTATTTCAATTTAATACACACGTGCACAAACTGAGACGAGCATTTGTAATTTCTGCAGGTTACATTGCTGGGATCATTAACAGTGCACAGTGGGATAGTACTTTTGGACCAAAACTCAATACGAATTGAAGGGGGTCACGTTGCAGCTCTCCACGAAGCTTGGCTTATGCAAAGAAAGTATTCTGGAGTTTTGCCCCGTTCAAGTACAGATGGCGCCAGTGGACCACCTCCATTTCGTGGCTTGAATTCAAACACAAAAGGAGCTCAGGCTCCCAAACCAAATATCAGCAAAGGTTAGTCACAGATCACATTCTTTCCCAACTAGATTTCTATGTTTTGTTTGTTCGATTTTATCATCTAAGTCACATTCTGATCTTTCTGGGACATTTCTGAATGCGGACATCTTTTCCAAGCCAATGCTCGAACTATATCATTACTACCGTCTTTCGCATCAATTAAAATGAAATTCTGGATGACGTGCCTCTTCTTAATCATGCATCTTGTGAGGTAGATGTTACGCCAGCACCAAATACCAAACCCAGGATGTCAGGGAGCAGGCAGGATGTCAGGGTCCAAGCGGGTGCAACCTCAATCGCAGAAGACATAAATATTAAGGCACCAGCACCTCGGATGCGTCCTGGAGCAGAGCCTTATAGACCAAGAAGCAGGCAAACGAATGAGACAGATACGCAAAGTAATGCACCCTCTGTTACCAGCGGAGCCACGCAGGCTAATCTTACTGAAGCTGCGCCTGAGAAGCACCTTGCTGTGCAAACTCTTCTGCCCAACTCCACAGCTCTTGCTCAACCAAGTTCGCAAACTTCTGTTCCAGAACCAAAAGTATCAGGTATAACTTTGGTTCTAATGTGAATGTTGGTGGCTGCACATCCGCATACTTTCTGACAGTCTATTCTGAGTTTCTTTTGTAACTTGATTTATTGTATTATTTCAATTTTAAAGAGAGGGTTTTGACTTCGCTGTTCTCTTTTCCTTCTGTTTGTCTGGGTGCCTCATTCAGAATCGAGAGTACGAGAAAAGGCACCTGAAGTTGCACCAGTTCAAAACCGACAAGCTGCTCAAAAGCTTTTAGACAGAAGGACGGATGCAGGAGTTGGGGGTGAGAGAGGGCGTGGGCGTGGCAGAGGGCCTCGGCGAGGTAGGGGCAGAGATGACTTTGATGAACATGATGAACGAGTGATGACCTTAGACGAATGGGAAGCCAAGCAAAAGACTCAAGCCTCTAGTCATTCGGCAGCAGTTTCTGACCAGGAGATGGCAAGGAGACTCCAGGAACAGTTCAATTTGGAAGACTCTCTTGTAAGTCTATCAACCTAGCATTCTGTAGATCATGTCCAGCGCATTACCTGTAATCGTTAGTGACTACAATTGTTTTACATATGATTTCTCAACGGATGTCATCACATAGTTTATTATTGAACCGGGGCCTGTGATGGCAGGATACTCAACCTAAGCAGCTTAGCGCTGCAGAGCAGCTACGGCAAAGCATGTTCAGCTTTGTGCCAGAGCCGAGCAATACAGTGAGCAGTAGAGGCAGAGGGCGTGGTCGTGGGAGAGGCCGCGGACGTAGGTAGACGATCGCTAACGCAATTGGGTTGGTTCACGAGATAGTCATCATTTTTGTAGACATTTCTGTGTTGGTTAATTAGGCAATTGAATTACGTGTATAGTTTCAGCTTCTGCTTGAAAAATGTTTGCCATTCCGCTTCCTCCGACCTAGAAAGTTCCGAAACGGTGATGGAACATGATACAGTTAAGAGTTTCAACCAGACAATAGCTTAAACGAGGAAGCCACAATTCCTGTGGGCTTTGGCCAAACGCATTGAGACTCGACCGTAGGATGGAAGCATACACGCCTTGAAAATGTGGCCACAATTAAATTCACTTTGGTTCTAATCATCTCGTACCTATTGCAATGGAGATTTCAACAGCCACTAACACATGATTGGGAGATTAACACATCTGAGAGGTGAGACCATTCACTTTGCACTATTATACGTCTACAGGAAGTTGCTGTTTCGAACTCATTTTAAGATATCCATAAGCGATTCGATGTTAAATATTATGTAGGATATATCAGGATGCACTGTGGGACAACCCTGCAGCGTAAACATAAGCCATTACAATCGCAAGGCATCAATAGCAGAAGTCTACAACCTCTTACTGAAGCTAAGCCCCTGCTGCTAAAGATTGAGTGTCGATACAAAACCTAGACAAAGTTCTCTTTTGACAAAAAGTTTGAAACCAAAGACACTGTTCCCACACATTTCCCAAGTATAGACTAATGATTTCAATTATTGGTATCTTCATCATCCAACCTTGATCGCAAAAAACGGAAGGGGGGGCGACCCATCGACGTGAAAGGCATAAGGCCAAATGCACGGGCAGTTTTGATTTCTCTGATCACCTTCCTTTGAGCTTTGGCAGTCAAAGAGCTCTGTGAAAAACACCATAGTACATTTAATAACTTGTCCTAAACAAGTCCTACACAATTTTCTACCTAGACAAGCCAAGTGCTCAGATTGAAGACTACTCCCTTAACTGCCGCAATGACTTCAAAATTAAGTGACTAAAAGAGGTCTTATTTTTTACTTATTTAATTCGACAAGAAATTTAATCATGAGATTGCATAAAAGGTCAAAGAATATATACCCTCCTCTTTGGAAGAATCCTTGATGTCTCCGAAATAAAATTAGACAAATAACGGGGGTTCTGTCATCACAGTAAATAATTAGTAAATCATCATGTTTTACAGTGTAAATAGACGTTTGACTGGTACACATACACATGTGTACTGGGGAATGACCAACATATTACAAAGAACCAAAAATACAGGACGGAGGTTCTTCAAAGGCACATACTCTGAAATCAGCTCTCTGAAGCACTTCGTTATTATCATATCGCCGCTTGTAACGCGGAGGTGGCTTCTCCAGTTCCTCCGGTTTCTTTGACAGATCCAGATCCTATAAGATCAAGGAAAACAGGCGTGAGGACAATCGATGGGAGATAAGCAAAGCTCGGAACTGCAACGTGAGGTACATACCACAGTACAGCACTATGGAGGCCCCTTGAAGTAACGATAATAAAAAATAACTACATCACAAGATTAAAGACAGGACTGAAGAGAATCCTCACCTCGGGGTCATATGTCTGCCCTGGAAAGAAGAGCCGGTTCGGTCGAAACTGGTAAGGGCGCTGCTCATCATCTAAGTCGTAGTCAACAATAGCCGAAAGAGCAGCATCACTAAGCACTTGCCCTCTTTCATCCTCCCATTCTTCATCATCGTCATCCTCTTCATCATCTCCTGCCTCTAATCCCCCTTCCACCCCATTAGTTGGCCCGGCAGCCCTCCAAGAGGCAGAGCGCTCTAACTCTTCCAGCTCTCGCAAAAGGTCATCGTCCTCTCCGTCACCTTTCTTTGGTGAAATGCCCAGCACGCGTAACTCAAAGTCATCCATGGGTAGATCAACAGGATGAGGGTCTGCTGCGTGATTTTGTGAACCTGGAAGCGTTCATCACAGTCTGTGTCAGCGATCTCTCTTACACGGTAAAGACTAAACTGTATAAAGTACTTCCTTAAGGAATCTCATGACATTGGGAAAACCATCCTCCAATTGTCCACAAACCAATTGACTACAAACCCACAACTTCCAAATCCTACACATCATACAAGAAACCTGGCCAGATAAAAAAGACTGGAACGGGCCAAGAATGTGTGTATACGTCACTACGAACCATTACTGAATAAAACTCAAGCATGACGAAAGTACCGAAAAAATATCCATTTCTTATGTTACCACCTTCACTTACATCCATACCTTCGTCGTTCAACTTCTACATTTTGAAAGAAATTTACCAGAACTACTCTGAAGTTTCGAAGATACTTGTTGACCTACAAACCCGGTGAAGACTCACGAGCGATAACTTACCACCAAAAGCGCCATATGCTGATGCACCTCCAACAGAAACCTCTGAAGGCGAGTGCAGATCATCCCGAGAAGCTCCTTGACCTTCTCCCTTCGCTAAAAAAACCACATGCTAAACGGTTAGTATTGCGGCACTTGCTAATCTGAACCATAATTTTAAATAAATAAAATTTAAAAAAACAAACAAACAAACGAGCATTTTTATGAACTAGTGCCCGCATATAAATAGTTGACAGAAATAACAACATGAGACTGCTCCATAGAACACAGACCACTCAAGCTCTCAAAAAGAACGTGACATACCTTTAAGTCTTTGCTCCACCCAATTGCGCCACTGTCCTTTATCTTCAGGGTTACCCGCACCATTGCTTCCACCATCACCATCTGAACACAGCAATACCCAGATTGCATCAACATAAGTCTCGTCAATATCCAGTTGATACTGTTTAACACGAGGCCACATGAGGACTAACCTCGTGCAATGGCTAGTTTTCCCAAAATTGCAATGTCACATAAACCCTGGCTAAGTTTATAATGAAAGTGTGTACGAATCGAGCCTGACGTTAACCAACTAGAGAATAAGCTGCTCAAACACAAGGCAATGCCGATCCCTAATCGCTCACTGACTTGGAGCAAAATACAACAATGCTTTAAATACGCCCTCACAGACGAGGGGTTTGCATTTGGTTCCCACCCCAACTACAAGCACAATTTATCAACACCAAAACGATCTCTTCATTCAAAATCATAGTATTCTCCATTGTCGCGTTAGAATAGGTAAATTAATAAGCAACTCAGAATTCATAAGTAACAACGTGCACCCGATCATTGCTCTTAAACCCTAGATCCATAAGTCGCGTTCCAACGTGAACCAAAATCATATCAGCCTACGTAATTAATTCGGCGAAAGCGCATTTTAGAAAAGAATAGAACCTTACAGCTAATCAATGACAAAACCAACAACCCGACGCCAAACCCACCTTGGGCACTGGAGGCAAAGTTACGAAATCTCCATAGAACGGCGTGTTGGCCGGAGGTAGCCGAGAGATCGCTTCCATGAGACAGAGCTTGGGAAATTCGCGCTGCGGCGATGCGTCCGAGGGGAGCCCCTCGAAGGCTTCCCATCTTGGCCAACGACATGGCTACCCTCGCAAACTATGCAGCGACCTGCAAAACCTTGACGATGGGCAGCACTTCGCAATTGCAGCGTAAGTGGCGCCACTCTTTCTCATATCTCTGCCGCAGCCAGAAAAACTTCAATATGGCGGATATCAGTCCAATTGACATCCACGGTCTTTGTCGACATAAAATCGGTTATCAACCTGGTCAAACTATCCAGAACACGGTGTAATGATGGTTCCGGATATCGTCGTAATACTCTCTTATTAATTACCAGAAGAGCGACGTATGCTGGTGATCGATGAAAATAATCTAAATGGGGTTTGAATCAACTTGGTGTGAAAAGAAAAGACCAATGTAATGTGAAATTTCAATAATTCATAAAAAATTTAAATAAATTCAATTGATTTATGTATGAAACCTAATGAGTGTAACATCAAACTAAAAGAGTAATGATTTATTCAAATATTCAACTGAATCTACGGGTAAAATGTGCAACTGAGATACATTTTTACAAAATTTAGGTGAAAATGCATGGGTTTATATTTCATCTCATTCATATATATATATATATATATATATATATTATATATTAAACATATCTAATCATTTTTTACTTCAATAAGTTACAAATCTAAGCATGCCTGTGGTAAGTGCTTGAAAATAATGTCAATATTGTTAATGTAAAAATTATAAACACAGCACTTGTTATGTGTTAGTGGTCTGTTTGTTTGTTTGTTTTTCTTTTTCTTTGTCTTTTTTTTTTTTTTTTTTTTTTTTTTTTGATGTCTTTGTAGGCCAAATTTGCAACAAATGTGTTCTTCTTTGTTTTTGTTTTTGTTTTTTTTTTTTAATTTTTATAATATTTAAAGAAACTTGATACAAATATTAGACAATGTTGAAGAAACTGTTGTCAAAAATTATAATTATTTGAGAAATTAGAGACTTTTTTAATATTTTGAAAAAAATAAAACTAACTTAAATTAATTAAAGTGATAAATAACAATTATATATGTATATATATATATATATATATATATACTCTACTATTCTGAGTACTTTATATCAATTGAAGTAAATTAAAGTGTATTAAAAGCAATGAAGACTTAAATAACATTCATAAAAACATAAAGAATTTGTTTGAGTAAGAGCACATTTAGTATTATTAAAACAAGATGGAATTATTATTAAGACTTGATTGTGCAATATTTAATTGAGTATTATTGAAATTGATTATATATTACAAATGATCTTAATAGGAATATGATTGCCAATTAGTGTGCTCAAAGAAGTCAACTTTGTCCAACCTTTTTTCTTATAGTTAACCTTTAGTTATATTATAGAGGTCTTTATACTTAAGGGAGAAGGTGAGAGGTCTTAGCTTTCAAAGATTAAGATTATTTGAAATTGAAGAGCCCCACTTGGTTGCCTTTTATACTTAGAGAAAATCAATCAAGAATCCATTAAAGAAAAACATGTGGTGGAATGCATTTTTTTCTTACATGGCATGAATAGAATTGTTTTCTAAAATTTGAAATAGGTCAAATCAAAAAAGTGGTTTTACAAAAATCTAAAAAGACATACTATTAACTACTAAAAATGAGTATCTAAATAATAGATAATTTTTATTTGTGTTAAATATATTAGAATTAATATATAAGTTGACATATTTGAAGTTATAATTAAAAAAAATGACTTGGTCTTTTCTGTGGCTTCTTCTCATCATATAACATCATTAAAAGCCAAAGTTTCAAATAAAATATTCTCCTTTATCAACTAAAGGACTTTTATAAGGCTTTTGTCTAATGGCCTTTTAAAGTGGACTTTTGGGTATGCAAACATAAATAGTTTGAAATTCAATGTCTATGTAAACTATATTGATACTGTACAAAAAAAACTCATTCTTCTACGACAAAAAAATCTATTAAAATCACCTAATTCTTACTTACTAGACTTCATTAATAATACTCAATATTATTGGTCTATTAATGATTGTGATTTCATTATACATTATTCCTTTGAATGTATATATGGATTATGTTAAAATTTCATTTTCAACTATCATCACAACTATTTAGAAACTTCAAAATTGAGGACTCTATTAGACTTATTTCAATTCTTCAAAAGATAAGAAGCTAAAAAAATTATCAACCTGCATTTAGAACTTTAACTTTAAGATCTAAATACTAAAATTTTGACCAAGACCTGCTTGGACTAACCAAGTCAACTTGATTAACTAATAAGGTTGCTTGTTAACACTTATTACTATATATATGCTTTTAAACAAATATTTGTAATAAAATATTTATATAAATAAGTATTATACATATAAAACATATATATCATAAAAATATTATATATAATATTTATTTATTTTGCAATTTATTTTTTGAATAAAATTTTATAACATACCATTAAAAGAAATAATACAGATAAAAATTCAAAATGTTAGTAAAACTCAAAAAACATTCTAAATTACAATATATCATAACTTAATTTATTACATATATAAATACTACAAATAAAAATGATAAATAAATGATGTAATAATACCCAATTTATTTATAATGTAAGCAACAATACACAACCGATTTTTATTTTTATATAGTACAAAGAAGCTATAGATAAGTAAAATCTATCAATATAAACAATCACATTCATTGTGTTATTTCAAATATAAAAAAGATTCTAGACTTTTGGAAGGAATTTGATACCTAAAATAAGTTGATATATACATTATGAGAATTGAAATTTCAATACATATATATATATATATATATATATAGACATATAATATATCACAAAAACTGATTTAAAAACTTTACTAATTTTTATGATCTTCAACCACACACAATATATTCAACAAATTTTTCTTTGCTAAACTATGAAATGAAATGAAAACCAAAAAAATTTTAAAAATTTAAAAACAAGAAACAAGTATTTATAGATATATATATATATATATATATATATATTCTCATTTTTGAAGGCACTTTAATGATTTATATCTGTGACTCGATGCACAAATTGTACATGTGGACCAACCTGTACAAACAATTATATGAACTGTTCCACCCGGGTAAGGGAATAATCTG
Organism: Physcomitrellopsis africana; assembly: GCA_036785485.1. NCBI lineage: Eukaryota > Viridiplantae > Streptophyta > Bryopsida > Funariales > Funariaceae > Physcomitrellopsis > Physcomitrellopsis africana. The sequence goes on from JAWRVF010000868.1 coordinate 67,719, forward strand.
GATTATGTAAACCCCTGCTCAACTTTCTTAATAAAACATAACTAAAAAACAAAACAAAACAAAAGCAGATGGGAAAGAAAGCAAGAAAGAATGAGGCAAAGTACCCTACCAATAAATTTCAATTCTAACTTACAAATCATGGCATCCAACAAAGAAAAGAAAAAGAAACAAAGATGCCTCAAAATACAAGGCAATAGCAACAAACAAAAAAAAAAGGAGACAAACCAAACATGTGCGGATAAGAATGCTTCATCATGATTCAGACCATGCAAAAATGGGAACATATTCATATAACTTCCACACAACAGAAGGTGTGGAATTCCACATGGAGAGTGAATGCTGCCGTGTTGTGTGTTCCAGGGACTTGAAATGTAGCAATCGGATGAGCCCAACAACCGATACTCCCAGCTACAGCCATCGCCATCTTCATATCCTGCGTGAAAGTTCGAGCCACGCCCATCTCTCTTGTGTATAAAACTGGTGGGCATTTTGGTGAAGAAAGGCGACAACGGAGTGCCATTGGTCCGGGTAAATGTTTGCGGTGAAATCTGAGTCCGAATTTGGCGAAATGGGGTATTGAAACGGTCTGTTCCTGATTCGAGATCCACCCCTGCCGTCGAAGAATGTGCATAATCAGTGACCGTTCTGGTATACATGGACGTGCAAAGCAATGGCCTTGAGAAGGATGTTCGACGGCGCAGTGGGAGTAGCCGCAGCTGGACGACAAGGATCGAGAAACAGGCTGAAGGGGAATGATGCACACCCTGATCTCGTCTTACTGCCTCGAAGGTCCAGTTGAGTATAAGCTTGGACAGTCCAGGTTCAACATCAGCTGTTTTACCTCCGGAGGGTTATCAGTGCGAAGCCCAACTATGGAATAGTGAGCTATGAGTTGGCCCGGTTGACCGCCTACAGGAAGAATAGTTTCTATGTTCAGATACGGTCGTGATAAGGCTAGTAAGTGCTCTCCTGCTTCCGGCGCCCTGTAGCCTTGAACCCACTGGAACTTGAGAGAGCTCATTGCCATTACTGCAGCAGCAAGACCTGCCTCCCCGATCGGCAATCCCGGCACTCTAGCCTTTCGATGCGCTGCGCTTTGTGTGCCAAATGGGTCAATCCACTGTCCAATTCGCCTGCACAGCCCAACAGTAGCCACTTCAGATTCGTTCCGAACTCCCCGATGTAGTCCATTCCTCTGTCCATCAAGCCCCCGTGTCGGAGGTTTACTGCAAGCTTGGACAATTTGGGGCAGCCTTTGAGCAGGAGCTTGATTCCATCATCTAACGGCAGGTCCATCACGTGCCGTGCAGCGGGCTCCAGGAGGAGACGGAAGTCCGCCTGTTGTGGACAGCCTTGCCCCAACATCGCCAGGGCGGCATTTGTGATTTCGGACACATATACGATCAACTGCTGCATGTGTGCACACCCTTGCGCAACAGCAACAACACCTCTGTGAAAGATGGCTCCTGCATTGTCGTGCTCCACTCGTAGTCGCCTCAAACTCTTGCATGTCCTTCCCAGCATTTCCATGCTTTCGTCCCCCAGTGCATTGCGGACCTATTCAACCAGAAAATTCCTTGAGCTCATTAGACTGGGCAAATAGTACCTGGTGTCTTTCAGTTCAGTTTTGAACAGAGCTGGAAAGTTGGCAGATAGGTTTAAATCGATGTACCTAAAGCTCTTCCAGTGCGTGGCATTGACTGAAAAGTTGGCAGTAAGCTTTTGTGCTCAGTAGCGTAAACTCCAAATCCAGCTTTTCAGGTTTGGTGCTATAGGAAGAACCAAAGCTAGTCCAGGATCACCCATGGCCCACAATCCTGACAGACTCGTCAAGTATGAAGGCAAAGATAAATATCAATCTGTCGTACTATCCTTAACCCAGAGGACATTGCAAGTGCCTGTACCGAGTTCAATAAGAGAAGATGCTCTAGTAAGGGCGTCGATCATATCCACCATTTCAACTTCGCCGATTTTCAGAGAAACGAGCGATTTGCATCTCTCCACCAGTAATGCCAGATCAGCTACGTCGACATCTTCAAGCTCAAGTACGGCGAAGTTCAGCACTTCCAAAACTGAATTGTTGCGAGCCAGCTTGTGTAGCCACTCTCCGCCTTCGTCAGTTACATCGCTGTCCTCAATGCTCAAGGTCTTCAGAGACTTGAATGCACTCGTGGTTGAAAGAAGATAAGAACGAAAGTTTACAACAACAGTACCCCGTCTTGTCCGATTAGCCGACATAATGGTACCAGCAGATCATACTCCGCAGTGCGAGGCTTCCCCTTGAGCTTAAGCCCCTCCAAGCTCTTGAAGCGTCGGGTGAGCCTCTCAGGACTGGTAGAGTACATGTAGGCTATCGTTACAAACTTCCTCGAGGCGCCATCAACGCGCCTCCGTTGTTGGCACACCAGAGAGACTGCGACCCTGTCATGCGCGCTCACTACATACTTCAACACGCACGCCAGCGTCTCGTCTGAGAGTCCCGTCCCAGATCCTGGTCGTCCCTTCTCCCGTTTCGTCTCCATCTCTCCGCACGGACCATTTAGGGAGCGAAGAATTCCAAGCTTCTCAGAATTTTGGGGAGCTGAAGCTGAACATTACAAGATTCTCAAATACAGACGACTAGATGCGCAGGATTGAAATATATATATCTGCAAACCCCAAGGATACGTGCGACAAGTTTATTAGCAGATGCAACCAAAACAATTCGAAAAATCTCAACAAAACCTTGAGCGAGCTGCACACAGCTCCGTCAAGGTCACTGGAGCGATGATTCTCACACATGAACAGCGGCAAAAAAACCTCCACATCAAAGGCAAAATTCAAAGTAGAATAGCTTAAGAAGCAAAATTTTAAAAAATTATACCTACTGCATGATTTATCGCCGTACCCGCACGGAAATTCTCTCTGTCAACCGCCGAATTCAATCAAATGTCGTGCCAGTCATTCATTTCAAATGTATGATTATTATAGTAGTGATTTATTTATGGTATGAAATGTGTATTATTAGATTAAAATACATTTTAATTTTTTGTAAATAAAATTCAGATGCCATAATATCGAATTTTGGAGAGAATACTGATAGAAATAATGGTGGATCACCATGATAGTGCCCAAGGAGTCATATGGTGTGTAACTAAACTAGGAGTGGTGCTGCTTTTGATATCTTTTTGTATGTGTTGCATTTTGGATTCGAAAATACATAATCAAACCAAAAAAAATGCTTAACAATATATGTTAAAATGAGATTTATGTTAACTTTTTGAATCTTTTGTTTGTCATGAAAAAAAAGTAATACCGAGAACAAATTAATAAAAAAAATGTTTAGAATTATGATTTGTGAAGTTAAATAGTTCAACTACGCAGTTTTCTAGTACGGGTTGACATATTCATTTCCAACTTATTGTTTTTTGAATCTTATTTCATTAAGTTTATTTCCATGTCATTGCTTCTTTGGGAAAATTTAGACCTAGTGAGAAGAGAATTTGCGTTAAGACTTTAAAACAAAAATAGAGGTTACTCATGTCTATTTTATTTTAATTTGAATAAATAGTATAACTACAAATGAATCACTATTAATGGAATTCATTTTTTCATTCAAAAGGGCATTCAGTTTGTCTCTTAGGTCTCCTGTTTCTCATCTTTCTACTCACTCTGGTGTCTGCTTGTAACTGTCTCATTCTATACTTTGCTTTTAATGATTTGCTGGTCACCTACTCTGGATAAAGATCTGTTGCTTTTTCAACAATAATCTATGCATAGATTATTCCCTCTTATTATGCATCACACTCACCTCTTTAACTTATTTTTATAATTATGATTGTTTTTGTTTTTTTCTTTCCGGTGGGTCGCAAAGAGTACTTGAAATACTTGTCCAGGTGCTAATATCTGGCCGTTCTTCCTGTTGATTTCTTTGTGGTGTTGCGGGAGTGTCAATTATGATGTTTATGCAATGTTAGTGACATTTTAGGATTTGGGTGGAAAGCTGAAGGTTTGAACAGAGTAAAAGGGGTCATTAAGAGAAGCAAGCAACACTTTATAATGAAGAATCTGTAAACATGGTTACAAAAATGGTGAATCAACGGGGTTTGAGGACCGAGCTGAAAGAAAATCATTTCATAGTGCCGAGCCAGTAAAAGAACAATTTGCATGCACAATGATGCTTTAAATCATGACTTCCATATTACACTGCTTTTTGCAGACACAATGACTACTTTTGTGGAGGGGCTACAACCATCACAGCTAAGATGATTTTCGCCAAATTTTATGGCCGAGTACTTCCAGGCGAATCGACTAGACCCTTGTCAAAAACCAATGGTTTGAAAGAACTACCAATTATTATTGACAGTAAACAACACTATACGTACAATTGGACTCCGCGGTATGTTACCTTTACCTAGCACATTGACAAAAGCCACGTTTCTCACCTTGATTTGCTGAGTATGCACAGACCAAATATGGCCAAAAAATTATTGTTGCAGATATCTACACATCATGGTTGCGCAATCACACCCCTTCTTAACCGCAAAACTTCTTGACTGCAAAACAGAGTCCAATACCTCCAAAATCAATACATCCTGTAAGAAAGCCGACAACTGGGCACACCATCTACCATCCTGGACATCTTCATAATTTTCACAATAAATAGATGCATCTTAGTACCTGCATCGGAGCTCTTCCTCACGAGCTTCCACCTACATATAAAGAGCAATTGCCAGAATGAATGAGAAAATTGAATAATTGTAATGAATAGATGCATTAGTAACGGACTTGTAATTCCAGAATCAAGATATGTTTTTTGAAGTGTCAGAAAATCACAAGGGCGTCATGGCCAAAGGGTACTGCTGGACGGCCACACCAACAGCCAAATAAGTCGAGATCTTTCTCGAACCAGATGAAAGGAAAATTTCCACTGCATTAATTTCTGGTTCTCATGGCCTGATCCAACCCATGATTACTAAGACAGCACAAATTTGGCCTGCATCTTATTTTGAAACACAGAACACAAAATTTTCAGCAATCTGTCGTATGTTCCACTAAAAGCAGTGAGATGTTCGTAAGAAGAGCCCAGACCTTCTGCTTTGACTCCAAAGCATTCGAATGTTGCACTGGAAACATCTGTTGGCAAGTCCTCACAGCAACACTTCGACCAGAATTTATCATATACCCAAGACGGAAAACACAAGCCACCACCTCATTGTATATACTGCACATAGGAAACAGAGATTTATTAGCAATTACAGAAATCCTAACAGTAAAATACAACGGCATAACGGACAACAGGTTCTGACCTGCGAAAATGTGTACCCTAATCCATAGATAAACATTGACCTTGAAACAAAACTGTGACTCTCTAACCTATTTCCTCCGAGCAAGTGCAAACTAAAACAAAAGGAATTCATTCAAACCTGAGGCGATGCCGATTACAGGCTGTTAAAAATGCCACCAAACCGTTCAAAATGCTCCTGACTGCACGAAAGACCTGGATGCAGCAAAACATAAGAGATATGAGGGGATGAGGGAAGACCAATGTAAATTCATAATGGAGCTAACACAGATTTCCGTATGATGCAAGCGATGAACCCAAAAACACTGAACAGGTGCCCCCATATACCCACTAATAGGACTACACTGCGATGAGTACTGACGCCACAATAATCTCCACAACCCACTTTCCCACAAATTTTCACCTTGGAAAAAAGGTCATTCCAGAGGGCACGCCACATTGAGGGTGATGGTGTGGCAGCCTTGGCACTCTTGAGAGTTGAAATAGCAGGAGATATGCTGCTGAAAATAAATTGCACCAGATCCATAAGCCCATCGATTGCATTGTCCGCAAGTATCAGGATGAGATGGACAATCTGCAGCGGCAAGCACACCAACGCCCATGCTGCCGCTAAAATCGGATAAATTCCTGCACAGTTACAGAAAAACATTATTGTTCCCATACACTACTCGAACTATACTGTAAGTTACAAACAGTATATATTTCTCAAGTAAAAAATAAAATTGAATAAGATGAGAAGTTGTATCACAAGAAGCACAAAAGCTAGCGAAAAAGAAAGAAAAAAGTAAAAAAAAAAAACTGTAACGGTGTTCCAGCTACTGTATGGTCGAAACCAATGAGAGGCAAGACCGCTTACCAAGATTCCAAATAGAGCTTAGCAGCACACAGAAGGGCCAAACCATAAACTGCAGAAGGTTGCCAAGAGTGAGCAAGACCGAGAACATGGTCACTGATATAAGATTCCAAGTACCCAGAAGGACTCCCAGCAACATGCTCCAGACGGGAAGAACCACATCAACCAACACTGTCAGGGGCTCTACCAAAGGTCGCGTTAATAAATGACATATTTGCCTGACAGCTCGAACCGCCATGAACAACCATCGAAGAGCTTTCTCAAAATTTTGTAGAACCAGCATGGTCCCTAAATACTTCAACCGAGATACCATTTCCCATGCTTCAATCCACTCAAAAAGGGGACCACACAAACGAGCTGCTGTGGCTTTGAGGATAGGGACGTTCTTGTATAAGTCGTAAAACCCAATCAATACTGTCACTACAGAAACTATGAAGTATATGGATCCACAGAGCGGCCGCATCCAAGGGCGATACAGTTGACAGAAAATTGGGTACGACTGCAAGAATATCACCCAAGCAGGTAATCCAGACTCTAGCATTTTCAGCAATCCAGAGTCAGCGGTTACAATCTTTTGGAGCTCAAACGGCAGCATGGGGTCCTTGAACCTAAATACGACGAGCACATCCCCGTATGCTTCAGAGTCGATGGGAACATGAGATGTGGCGTGACTTGAAGGCCCTTCATTCACTTCTGCCCAAAACCACTTGTCTAACATACAACCTGCATCTTTACAGTCTACTTCGGGTGGTCGACCCAAGTCAAAGCTGCCCTGTGATACTAATGGTAATAGTACCCGGCTGTTTCCAATTTTCTCCCTGCTGTCGATACTATTTGAGGAAGATGTGCAGTCATTCACTTGGTGACCCAAAAACTCTTCTATGCCATCGTATCGATCTTGCAAATGCAAACTGCACACTGAATCCAGGGAGTGTTGCTCGTTGCCATCAACGCTAGTCCTCTCTCGGGGCTCCGGACACCACGTGGAGCAAGTCCAAGAGTCTTGATATTGGCATGACGTATTCTGAGGTGACGAAGGAAGCGACGAAAACTCCACAAAATTCTCACTCAAGTCTTCCTCGAAGTCAAAGCCATCAGCCACGAACGATTTCACGGTACCATAATCACTAGCGTCGTCCTCGGGACTTCCATCTGATTCGGTCACGTCAGAATCCCCAGAACTCTCATCAGTGCTGACGCTGCCATCCAAACTCCATCGTGGTGGAGCAAGATTACAATAGCACTCCTCCGAGAAACAAGTGGAAAGCTTTGCCATACAGCCATCACCTTCTGAAGCTCCAGCAGCAAAAGAAGTACTAGCTACGCGTGGCTTAAGTCGTTCCGAAGCGTACCAGGCTTGAGCCTGTTGCAGGCTGTCGAACTCTCTCTTGACCATCGTCTTCATTTCCAGGGCGACGCATGTATCTGTCTGTCCCTCGCTCAGAAAATTTAGTTGCTCGTCAGAAGAAACTTCAGCCAACACGACCTGATATTATACTAAGGCTGAGAAGACAGTTGATAGAGAGTAGTGTCAAAAATGTCCTTCAAACTGAAACATGAGAGCATGCCCCGTCCTCAACTCACCAGGAGCTCATTGCTGTAGTTTATTCCCCGCACATTAGTCCACTCCACCTCAAAGGCTACACAACCATGAAAGCCCTCAGGAGACGTCCTCACAAGAGGTAGAGCCTTGAATTGCTGCTGCAGAAGGCTTTTGAAATTTGACCATCTGGACAACTTCTCCGAGCGTCCTTCAGAGCTCCGACGCGCACTTGACGATGCGCCAGAGCTATGAGCCTTACTATGGTCCCCACTTGACTTTCTTCTACGGTTTGCAAAAGGAGAGACTCTCGACTGCAAAAGATTGCTGACATCACTAAGATGGCGTATGCACCAAACCGATAAATGTTTTGTAAATTACAATTTTTTACAAACAGACAAGTAGCAAGAGTGAAAGGCATACTTGAGTGACCATAAGCTGCCAGAGTTCGGTGGGCCTGAAACGGTTTTCCTGTGATGTCCAAGGTCCGTTGTCTACTAAAAAAACTACTTTGGAGTTCTCATTCGCCACCAGCAAAAAAAGCCTAGAGACATAAGACTGCATATCTCTGCATTCCAGACAAGTTTCAAAATATGTGAGGGCCGTGCAAGAAGAACGACAAAAATCAAACCCCCGTAGTCTTAACTGCCAGGTTTCAAGATGACGACAAAAGCGGCAGATATTCTATACGGACATCTAAGTCAGAGCCGTTAATTGAAACAACAAATTAGATAGATGAGATTGACTAAAAGTTAAACCACCATACACGTATACATTGTCACAGCATATTACCTAATCTGCAGGTTCGTGAGCTCGTACACCTCATTTCCCATGGTTGCCGCCATCATATTATTCATTGCGTAAGAAGCTAGCGACACCTACGCAAGGGTGAGGACATAATAGCTGCGCCCATATAATACCAAGCACAGGACAAATTTGATGAGTATATATGAAGCTTGAAGTCACAAGAACCCACAGCAATTGAAAACAATTAGCCAGCGAAGAGAATCCTCTCTACCCTCCAGCACCACTTAGTAACAACCGAGTTGTCTGTGTGCAACATCTACAGCTCCATTATTAACAACAACAAAACAAAAAACAAAAAAACAAAACAAAACCAAGGTTCTCGCGGTAGAGATGGATCATGTTGTGAAACACAAGAATAACGAAAGCAAGCAAGCACTTCAGTCAAAATCTCGTATTCAGCGCCCATCCATCCACCGAGCAGATGGAGTTGCTTGTGGACGATACAATTAACAAGTACCAGATTTATATAATGCACCGACCTCAGCCTCCATCGCTACCGGAATTCCAAACCTCCACCTCTACAAATTGTACTGCATTTCAAGAACCTCTCCAAAATCGCAAATTCCACCAACCAACTCAACAATAACCCTGCCTCGCCGAGACAAAAATTCAACTCGCAATAGTCCAAACTTCGAAAACAATAACTTAAACATGTCATGGGGACAATGTGGAGCAACTTGCACCCTTTCGAACCTAAAATCTCCAGCCTTCCGTATGATACGTGCCAATTACACTCCAAAATTGAACTGAACTCAGTCACACTAGCCAAAGTCCAGAATAATCTCACTTCAACCCCACTTGAAAAAACACCACACCACCCAAATTCATGATCGTAAAAACCGTAACGACAATCGTGAATCAAAACGCAGCAAACCGTTCCAATCCCCGCATCCACTCAACTCCGTCTCATGATACAAATACATCTCCATCACATGAACGAAAAAATTCGCCGCTTTCCAAAGCATCCATACAACACCTTACGTCCTTGGCAAAATCTCTGGAACACCGACGCCACAATAATCCAACCGTTGCCTGAAATCGAGACAATAACTGCACCCTTCATCCACCACTACCATTTCACCAACATGGGGCTCCTGCATCCGCACCTCACCGCATCATGAACAGCCTCGACGAACACAAATCTGGAGATCCTGGAGGGTCGGAAGGGGGAACGGTCTCTTCCATTTCTCCACAAAATCGTTCGCCTTCTTCCCAAGCTCCCCCACTTGTCTCCACCTTCTCCTCCTCCGCTTCACGCCAACAGTGGGTGGTCAAGGTAATCTGCGCCCAACGGACGAAGCTTGAGGTCGCTGGCAGGGTGCGGTCGGTTGAGCCTTCGTCGCCCCACAATCTGACTTGCGAATGACGTTGCAGAAGAATAAGCAAAAAAATTCAACCACGTGGCGATGATTGAAGGGTTGAACAGCGTCATGGGAAAATTGGCGGGGCCCTCGCCGACGCTACAGTGGATCCAAGTCCGGTGAACTGGATCATGAACTCCAAATTTGAGAGGTGGCTGCGCTGATGACTCCCATATCAAGATTATCCCTTAAGACGTACTCGGAGATGAGCGGATTTAGCTCAAATCCCAACTCACCGCAAGAGTAACTTGCTGAATGGTCTCGAAAGCATCAGGCATGGAATTTTCACCGAATTCGCCCCCTGGGTCGATCAAGCCAGTGCGGCCACGACGGAAGGGTGCACGTCGACATCGAGACAAGTGCATTGACATGTCCAATCACTCCCTTGATTCATGGCTCTGCTCAATTCGGGTCCGCGCACTCGGCAGATGTGCGGAGATTCGTGAACAGTGCCGGTCTATCGTATCTAACCCTAATTTCGAGACTTGGAGGCTCGAAGCTTCTGCGCGCGAGGGATTCTGGGTTCATAAAAAATCTGATCCCTCCTTTTACTTTCTCATGTTACTTTTACTTTTCTTTATCTAGGGAGTCTCATCTTTCCATTTCTTTCCTCTCTTCGCATTACTTGCGCCTCTGTTTCCTATCTCCTCTTGCGTTGTCATCATTTCGATTTCTTTTTCTTTTCGTTTTCTTTCGTTTGCTATTTTTGAGTGATCTTGCTGTGATAAGTATCCAACATGTAGGAATATTCAAAACACAACAATATTGGAAGTACATGAAGATGAAACATTAACTTGGTCTGGGTTAGCAATTAAATGCTTGGTTATTTACGAGATTTATTTTTAATGAATAATAACGAAATAAAATTGTGAGAGAAGTGTTTATGAACATGTATAACATACAAACATGATTGTGGTTTTTCAACAGTTTGTAAGATTAATAGTTTCATGAAAATTGTAAATATAATATTTTTGTAAGTAGTTTTTAAAATGCTATAGTGAAGTTAAGATTTCTGTATATTTTTAAAAGTACGAATTTATCTATATTTATATTTTATTTATTGTAAAATATTTATTATTTGATTAACAGTTTTATTAAAATATTTGTAGGCACTTAATCCTCTAAAAACTTGTAATAGTTTAAAATGTTTTTGAGATTTCAAATATAAAAGTATTCTAATTGCAAATTATACATATACAAAATAATAATAGTTAAAGTTGTCAAATATTTCTTAATAGTTACTAATTTTATAATCATAAAATAGTTATACAAATAATAAATTGTAACATTTGAGATTATTGACTCATGATATTTTGGTATATCAGGTAGAATAATAATAATCATGCACTTAATATTTAACACTTTATATGAGCCATCTGTTTTAACACTGTTAATAAAAAAAATGCAAAATTTCTTCTATTTTATTTAATTGCAATCTAATATGTATAGTACATTAAAACTAATATTTTGAATATGAATAAATAAATAAATAAATGAATAATGTAAATTTATTATTGATAATTTTTTACATTAAAATTTATCAATTAACTAAAAACCAATGCTCGTCAACGTGCAAATAATAAATCATCAAATGAGATTATATTAACAAAAAAATAACTGCAATAGAGTATCTTCAACGATCATTCTTAATATAACAATTACTACATGATCAGCACAATTATGTTGTACATCAATAAAACAATACTAGATTAGAAGAAAAAATAATATTAAATAATATTAACAAGCAAAAACTCTATTATTTTCTACATTTAGTCTTTTGTAGCTACAGCAATGTATTGTTAAATATATTTCTTCTTAAATATAGTAATATAGTGTGTCATATTGCTAGTATAATTTTGTAATGTTATAATTTTAAATGCAGTGTACTGATTTGAATTAACTATAACTATTGATCTTTATGTTATATATACCTTCTGCCTATTTAATAACAATTACTATTATTTATATTATTTTTTTATTTAAGCTTGTTCACAAAAACACATTTTTCTATTGAAATTTTTTTAACTTTCTATTCACATCTATATAAGTTCATCCATGATCCAATTCAATCTACAACTAATTTATATTTATTTTGTTTTAGATGTTGTTTTCTTTTTATCTATTATATTTTAAATCAGATTTTGGTTGAAAGAATTGTTTTTGAAATTAGTAAACTAAAATCTACTATTATTTATTTTGAAATCATCAAAATAAATAATCAAATCAAATTATTGTGCATTAGTTACTTTTTGTGTTAAAACATTTATGTAAATTATATATATATATATATATATATATATACACACACACATACAAATATGATTGATAGAAGTAAAACAAAATAAATCAATTTAAAAAATAGTGATAAAAAATAAAAAGATTTAAAAACATATATAGAAATGGTTTTTATCAATAGGTTTTTATTAAAAGAAATTCAAAGGATCTTAATATAATTGCAGAATTTTATTCCTACACATTCTACCTGAAATAAATTATTATTAATATTACTCCTATGTCAAAAAAAAAATCCTTACATTTAAAATAAATTTAAAGTACTGCCAAATTAACTCTATGATCTCTAATTCAATTTGATCTCAAAAATAGCAAATAATTTTTATATCCAACTTTCTACTAAATGCAAGGTTGAAATAAATAATTTTCTACTATATTTATAATATTATTGTTGGACACTAAAATAGAAACCAATACAGGCCCACTTTCTAACTAGTTGTTATTGCCCTAATTCAATTTGAATTAACAACCATACACTTGGCAATATCAATATTTGTATCAAAACAACAAATTGATGCATTTAACAAAAATAATTCATTATTTATTAAACATGTTTTTGAGGTAATTTGGTGTTATTTTTATCTATTTATTAAACATGATATATAATTTTTTATTGTAACTTTTAGAATAGAATTGAGCATGAATCATAAAAATATTTTTTTCAAAAAGAATAAGAGTAATATAATATTAAATATTTACTGTAAAAATTATTTTAAGATTAGAAATTACTCATGTAAGAAATTTCTAGGAGTATATTTTAAATTTAAAGTATGTAATATTAATTTAAAGAATTCATTCTATTACAATTAAACAAAAGTGTACAACATAATCTTAGAGTTGTTAATATTTAGATTCTCAAATAAAATATTCTTTGACATAATATTTATAAATAATAATTTCTATCATCATTATGAAATTATTAAAGTAAAATAATTTTCTTATTCAATCTAAGATAAGATTAATAACCTATACTTTTTGTATCAAAATCTAAATAATATATAATTTATTTTGTTTACATGTGTTATTATTCTTTTTGATGTTTTTTTAGTAACCGTTTTTTTGTCTAAAAACTGTAATGTTTTTTTTTTTTTAAGTCGTGATTTTAAACTAATTGTACCAATAAGTTGTTTAAATCATTTTTAAAACAACATTGTACCATTGGACATCTTTATTAAAACATGGTTGCTAATTAATATGATGGAATAAGTTAGCCTTGTGCAACCTTCTCTTTTAATATTAACCTTTAATTAATTGTAGCTTAGATAATCAAATAGCTACAAATTAATTTAGATTATGACATAATCCCAACAGAATTTGTAATAGAAGATTTCAGTTGTTAAAATCAAAAATAAATTACATCTAAGTTAATAGATTCTTATGTAATTATGAATTAATTTATTAAAGACAATGTTTTAGATTAAAATTGATAAATTTTAAACTCTAAATATTAGTTTTTAATTGCATACAAAGGGTAGTTTTGATCTGATTTCTTGTGTCAAAGAAAAAATGAAGAAAAACAAAATAAAGAATAAAACTCTCTCTTTTTATTTATATATATATATATATATATATATATATCAATAAAGCATTATTTTGTAATTATAGATTATACATACCATTATATTTGTAAAAAATATTAAAAATTTATTAATCATTATGCTATACAAATAAAATTTTAATTGAGCAAAGTATATATATAATCAAAATAATATTAATCAATTTTTTTCTTGTATTTAATAATATAAAAGATAAATATAAATATAAATATATAATAATTTATATATAAAGTAAAATTTTAAAATTTTAAATATATATATATATATATATATATATATATATATTTGAAACTTCTTTTTAAAATAATTCTTTTATACACAATGGAAAGATAATATCATAGTTTTAATTTATTGATGCATTTCTCTTAACCATTGACTTGATTCAATTTCCAAGTCAACTTGGTCCTCTTCACATTAATTAGTTTATAGTTGCCAACTACTTTACTGTGTATGAGTTGTAATGATTTTATTGAGGTCTCTAATGTCTTAATTCTATATTAAACTAATATAGTAAATTCTTTATCATAATCCAATTTTACTTCTTTATACTACAAAAATGACTTCTAACTTAGTATTATATCTTTGGTATTGTAAGTTGAATGTAATAGAGTCACAATCTATTATCTTTTATTTTAAAAATTATAATTTTTTCTTTTAAATCAATTCTTTCACTAATTATAATATTATTCACTTATCTTTGCTATCTATTTATCTTAAAGACTTTATTAAACTATAATATCATTTTTAAATTTTTTTTTTATGTATAAAATTTAATCTTAAACTCTACTACAAATTCATAATATTTAACTATACATAATGACTTAAATAAAATATATTCATAAAAAATAAAAAATAAAAAATAAAAATTTATAAAAATTTATAAATAAAAATAAAAATAAAAATATTCTAATGTAGTCTTTTATAATATAGTAAAAGAATTTGAATATAAAATATAATTTATTTGATATAAGAAAATAATTATGCTTCATAAATTTTTTTAAATATGATATGGGAAAAAAATTGTTCTCTTAAAACTCTTTTAATGACCATATGAAGTATCTTAGAAGGTTTTGTAGCATATATGTATATATATATATATATATATATATATATATCAAAATACATAGTTTACAATCTTTAAAATTAATGAGATTTTATGAGACTATTATAATATTGTCATATAATTATATTATATCAACTAAAGCTACTTTTTTATAAATATATATTTTTAGATTTATTTTGTTAAACTAAGATATAATTTTGCAAGGATTTTGTATCTTTATATATATATATACACACATATACACACATATTCAATAAATTTTGAATTTTTTATTTTAATTTTCTCAAGTTATATAAAACCAAGTTCTAAATGTGAGTCATTTAATAATAATAGTTTTACCTTAGTTGTATCTTAGAATAAAACCATAATTAATAATAATTAAGTTTATAAAATACTAATATCACAACAAATTTTTAATTAAATACTTTTAAAAGTAATATCTAATTTTAGAAAAATATTTGTATTTTTAGTATTTTTAATATTTAAAATAATAGTAATTTATTTATAATATTAATAATATATGAGCATTGAATGTATTGGATTGTATTAGATGTTAACCTTCTATAATAAAACTCACCAAAATTTAGTAAGTATTATATGAAAAAAACTGAATTAATTCATTCTTGTATATCAATGTGTTTACATGTTTATTTCATTAAAAGAAAGTAATCTAAATATATTATGTTAATTTTTTGAAATAATTCCAAAACTTATATGTTATGAGTGTAGTAATGTGCATGTATATATAAACATATATATATATATATACATATATATATCCACACACAAATATGGGTGTATAAGATATAATATAGTAATTAAATTAACTATATTTACAATGCTTTTTCTGATTACCTATTTCTCTTGTTTTTAAAATGGTTTAATTTATTTTTATGTTAATTCTTTTGGATCTATCTTCAAATCTAAGTTATTCTATACGAAATAATTATTACTAAATATGTCTTAATATTTGCTTTGTGTTTTATTTTTAAAAACTATATATATATTATTTATAGATATAATTTTTTATAAAAAATTATTTATATATGTATATATAAAAATATATACATATATTTTATATTTCTAAATATTCATTTAAAAAAAAATTGATGAGTTAGTTTTGATGTAGATTGTATTATTTGTCTCACTTTTATAGCTTGATCACAAAAGTAATTTTATAATGAATTATTGTGTACCTTTTAAATTATCTAATAAAGGATACTTATTTTAGTTAAAAAATCATTCAAAATCTTCTTTTGAAATAAATAAATAAATATATATATATATATATATATATATATATAATTATAATATATATTGGATCAAATATACTACAAAAATTTGATTTACAAAAGTTCACCTAAAGTTGAACTTATATAAATCAAGCTAAAATAGCATTATAATTTTAGAATTTTTTTTAGTATTAAAACCTACTTTTAGGGGTCTATCATAGACAATTTTTGATATAAATGTTGATTATCAACAATTTTGTTACGTGAAAATGAGTATATATAATTAGTGGTTTTTGTATTTATTTCAGTATTTTGTGTTGTGTTTATTTTTATTTTTAAACAAAAGAAAATCAAGTATCAAAACTAAGCTAAAAAAATAAATAAAACCCTCTCGCATAGTTTTGATTTATTATTGTTTAGCCACAAGGTCCCAACTGCAATGGGACGTTTTATCCACTTGATTATTTATCTGTAGTGATATTGAGTTCTGTTCCTTTACCTTGCCAAGTTTGTTACAAAACATAAACATACATCCATTCTTAATTTTTACCAAATGAAAATATAATAAGAAGTAATAAAGAGTAGAGTATATACCGTTACATTTATTTGCAATTCAGTCGTTTTCATGGATCTGGTTAGGTCCAAAACAACGTAGAACTGAATCCCAATTCCGCCAACTCTCCGACCCACAACCGCAGCGTCACCGCACCGTGGACCAACACAAACCTATGACCGTACCATGGACCTAAACCCACCTATGACCGCACTGTGGACCGAGGCCTGAGTGCACCCATTGTAGCAGTGAATGTGTTCACTCGGCGATGGTGTTTTGGTGGAGATCTCGTCTTCCTTTCTCTGTCACTCTGCGAAGCGAGAGACCTGAGCAATCGCTCTCTTATTGAGCTTTTCCACGATTGGACTCTAGGGCTTCTTCATCTCTGAGTTTTCCTGAGAAGGCCGGAGTCGCAGGGCCAGCCAACGAAGATGATCTCGCAGTTCTTCGTGCTGTCGTTGCGTGGCGACAACATCGTCTTCCGTGATTGTGAGTGATTGCGCTCGCTCGTTCCATTGCCTTCGGCGCCTACTTTTTCTCTTCTCTCATTCTTAGTATCATCACAATTGTTATCCGATTAGCTTATGATGATCTGTAGGGTATTGTGGAAGCTTGTTGATGGCCACGAGGTGCAATTTTACTATGGATGTGATTGTTCATCGGTGCTCTATTTCCTTGGGGATTCAGCTGCTTTAGCTCTGAGTTTGAGGGTAATTGGTATGCGATATGGAAAGGTCAAATTCAGATTTTGGTTTTTATGGGTTATTACATTACGTTGGGTGTTGGGGTTTTGACAGAGCTCGACTAAGTGTTCTCTTTAATGTGTGTATAGCTGCATGTAGGTCAAGTCAATTCTTTGGATTTCACGCTGATCTGGTGCGGGTTATGGTTGTCGTCGGTGTTCGCTTGGGCTTTTGAGCGCATGGAAGTTGTGTACATTCACTAGGGTTTCCGCAGATTCAGCATTAGTTTCATGGTTATGGATACGCGTTTCCATCTGGGTGCATTAACCGGAGCATGCATCTTGTAGTGTAGGTTAGGTTAATGTCGGAATGAGTTCTGGTTCAAACTGGTGCATTTGTAGCTGTGGATTAGTTGAATCGTACTGCAATTTCAGAGCTTTGCTGGAAGTGGAAGTAGGCTGAAATACTTGATGACTTTTTAAGAACAAGCTGAATTATATGTTAGCATTGAAATATTGGAAACGTTCAATTAAAATTGTGAATAAAATATTGTTAGCACTCTAAAGGTTCATTTAGCATTGTTTGATGTTCCTTTCCCTTGGTGGATGGTGACTATGCTTTTCACGAGTTGCTGTTGAATTAGCTAAAATTTGGTTCGTTAATTGATTTCTGCAGACAGAGGAGATGTTTCCAAAAGCAGCGCTGAGATCTTTTTCCGCAAAGTGAAGTTCTGGAAAGGTGAAGAAGGCGAGGAGGCTCCACCTGTGTTTGTAGGTACTCTTTTCCTCTTTTATTTGTTTATTGGTGCTCGTAGTATGAATTGGAAAAAATGGCGCTATAGTGGTCCAGTACAGCGATTTGAAGGTGTGTGCTATCAGCATTCTAACACTACGTGCTAAATCTGTATTCTAAGTGCGTGTGATTTTGGTGCGAGCTCCTTTTCTTCGATTGGGACAGTTGATCAGTGGAGGTTAGCAGCTTTTTAAATAGCGTATTCCTCTTCTTCTCTTGCATACTTGAGATCTGGCGCTCTACGAACGCTTTGTAGTTCTGGGCGGAGAGTGCATATATCAATCATGTTCTGAGTTCTTCCATGATAATTCATATGATGAATTCTAACTAAAGGTTTTGTTCTGAATTGTGCTATAGAATGTGGATGGAGTAAATTATCTTCACGTGAAGCACTCGGGATTGCTTTTTGTAGCAACCACCCGAGTAAACCCTTCACCGGCGTTGGTTTTGGAGCTCCTACAGAGAATAGCTCGTGTGGCTAAAGATTACCTTGGAGTCCTCAATGAGGATTCTTTGCGCAAGAATTTTGTCTTAGTTTACGAGCTACTGGATGAAATGATTGTAAGCTTTTGAAGTGTCTCTATTCTTGCTACATTGTGTTTGAGGAAACTTGCATTAGTAGATGTTAGCCTTCTTTATGCATAATTTTTCATGAATGTTCATTCTCGTGTAATTAACTCCTGGTCCCTCGATTAGTCTTACTGGCAACACGAAAGAGAGTGGAAACGTATACTGATTTTTGAATCCTCATGTTTTTTAGGCCTCCAGATTTTAGAGTTGAAATCGTTAGTGTTTCTGTAGGACATGAAAGTTAAACTAACTGGACTTTGTAATGTGTGGTCATGTGCAGGATTTTGGCTACCCTCAAACGACTTCTACAGAAGGACTCAAATCATTTGTGTTCAACGAACCTGTCGTAGTAGATGCCGCTCGTATACCTTCACTGGGCCCAGCTGCTATGTTTATTGTAAGTTTCTTTTCCAGATAAATAGTTGATGAACGGGGCCTGTTTCGTGCACAAGAGCAGTTTTGATGAAGGTTTGTGCTTATATCCATGACATGTGGTTGTTACAGCCAGGGTCGAAACGTGTACCTGGAACTGCAGTCACCAAGTCTGTGGTAGCTAGTGATGCATCGGGCAAGAAGCGGGAGGAAGTTTTTGTTGACATCATTGAAAAGATTAGCGTTACGTTTAACGCAAGCGTAAGTATTGCTGGTGTGCGCATTTTCTGATATTGAGTTGAAATATTTGCACGAAGTTTATGCATGCATGATAAATACAATATATTTTTCTATTGAAGTTGCATCCAGTAATAAGTCTGTCAAAGCCTATATGATTTGGTCACCAATCGATGGTTTGTAGTGAATATCATGGTGTATGGGTTTTGGCGCAGGGCTATGTCTTGACATCAGAGATAGATGGAACTATCCAAATGAAGAGTTATTTGACAGGAAATCCGGAAATTAAAGTTGGATTGGGTGATGATCTTGCAGTTGGGGTGCGCAGCAACAACAATAACACTTTTGGTAAGTTTTTAGTATTTTTTCTATAGATAAATTTAAATAATTGGTTAATTAATCTTATTATAGTGTTTTCTACCTGATACAAAAACTCTGATAATTTTGGAATCCTTCAGAGATGTAATTCCATGGTGTGGATCATTTGACCTGAGTCATAAAGAGGTGATTTTAGATATATGAGTCGCTTGATGTTGAAGTATTGTATGCTAGTATGTCAGGTTTATCTTTGTACTATACCAGAGGTCCTTTGATCTGTGTGTGCACATTTTATAAAGCCGGCTTTACAAAGGGTGTATGGCACTTCCGATTTGGAATGGATCTTGGAAATTGCGTTTGGGGATACGTGTAGAATTTGGTTTCCAGTCGTTACCATAAGTCATGGAGAAAAAACCCTAAAACCTAAATCCTGTGAGCCCGAGCATATGTCATCTTAGTGCACTTCTAAGGCCTACTACAGGCTGACGAATTTGTACGGTTTTCTTGAATTTGATCATACAGCGCCTGATTACAGCGTTGGAAGTGGAGTGGGTCTTGTGGTTTTGGATGATTGCAATTTCCATGAATCTGTGCGGCTTGATGACTTTGAAACTGAGCGCGCTCTTACTTTGGTGAGTTCGTTTCTTGCACTTTGTACCTAGTGTTTTTTTGCAGGTTAACAAATCTGAACATTCCTCACGAAACAGCACGTGGATAAGATGCTTCGTTTAGATCTGTTTTATGTACCTTTGCTGGACTGCTTATGATATCAGGTTTATTGAATGTATAGGTTCCACCAGATGGAGAGTTCCCAATAATGAACTATCGAATGACGCAAGAGTTTAAGCCTCCATTTAAGGTTTACCCTGCGATTGAAGAGAAGGGGCCATTTAAGGTACTGTATATTTGGCTCTGTGGTGTTGACCAAATATTGGTTTTATATTATATTATATTATATTATATATTTTTAGTTGCAGTTCAGGAAGCTGTGATCATAAACTTTGGAATTTGCTATTGCAATCTGCAGTTGTATAGTTTTGGTTCAATGAAGGCATCACTTTTGGCTTGCGCTTGCGAGTAGTAGTATAGTACCCTTTTTTCCAATTGTATGCTTGATTCTTAGTGTGCTTTGAAATTTGCAGGCTGAGATTCGTTTGACTGTTCGTGCTGACTTTGCATCCAATATTACAGCGAATATGGTTGTTTTGAGGGTTCCTATGCCAAAGACCACCACAAGGTATGAAGATCTCCATATGAGCCTGCTTTAAAATTTGCCATTTTGAAACGCGTTCCTTACAACAATCATCAGGTCTAGATTGTTTTCATAGAATTGAATAAAATAAAGCATAGTGTGGTCGTGCTGCGTGTTTAGGAACTATGTATCTTGCCCTAATGTAGAATGATCAGATGATACACTTTCAATTGCTTTCTCATACTCGTGAATTAATGATTGGTTTGACAGGGTGAGCTTTGTACTGGAGGAAGGGGCTGTTGGTCAGACCACAGACTTCAAAGAATCCACTAAAGTTATGGAATGGTGTTGTCGAAAGGTAATGACAAACCTGCTTGCCTGTTCTCATTTATCTTTCCCAAACCATATTATCAATTAATAGTGCAATGATAGAGTTGTGAAAGATGCGTATAGCTTGCACAAAATGTAAAGAATTATTTGTTGATAAGCACTTGGTTCTCGTAGTCACTATTCACTAGTGTACAATTGCATTCTTTTGCTTTTTGCTGGTTGGTTTGTGGGCATGTTGAAATTTCATATCACCTGAGTTTAACCGTTGGTTGACTGATCCAGATTGTTGGGGGTTCTGATCACGTGTTGGTAGCCAAGCTTACTCTCTCACAAGAAAAGAATCGTATGTACCGCTTCATTCGTATATAACATCATCTCGTTTTCAGTGTATTGAAAAGCTATAATCTTCCAATCAGAAGTAGGCTGGTATTCTTTATGTTGCACCCACTCTCTTTCTCTGGAGGTTATATTGATCTTTGGTGACTACCATGCGACGTGGTTGCAGTTAATATCAAGAAGGAAGCTGGGCCAATCAGCATGACATTCACAATCCCCATGTACAATGCTTCCAAGCTGCAGGTATCGTTTTTATTTTCGAATATAACCGCTCTCCAAGTACCGACTTGTGTCAAAAGCAGTTGCTGTGGAGATTTTAATTGTGGAATCACTTCTGGTGCTCTTGGTTGTGTGTGAATAGTGGTGTAGTCCTTGATGTCAACTTAGCTGTGCTTTTCGTCGGGGTTTAGTTATCTAATTGTGATGAATTTTGCAGGTTAAATATTTGCAGATTGTTAAGAAGACAAAGTCTTATAATCCTCATAGATGGGTCCGATATGTTACGCTTGCAAGCTCTTATGTTATCCGAACATGAAATGGCTCTCAACCAATCTTTTGAGTACTTTGTTCATTCGACCATGCTGAGGGGCACTGAACTCTTTTATGATTATCAGCACCGTGTGTCATTCATACCATGCATGCATGCCGTTGTTTGGCACGTGTCTACAAGTGACGTAGTGTAGGTTGCAGCTTCGATTTGTAGAACCTCGAGTTGCTTTGATAGTGTACATGCTATTTAATAAAGTGTTGCATACATAGTTGGTGAAATTCTAGGATTCCTTTCGAGTGGGTATTTGAATTGGGATAGGATACGAACTGCTAGTCACTTAGTAAAGCAGATTACCTCTTTCAGTATATTGAACCTGGGACTGCGTTAACTCACTTATTGGAGTATTCTTGTTCCTTCATCCTTGTTCTATTGTACATGCTTGTGGGTGCGTACAGCATGTAAACTTGCTCCATTTCAAGAACTTATCAGAAAAGTATATTCTTTGAAAGATTTGGCGCATTTGGAGGATTTATGCAATTTTGCTGTTGCGAGTCATGACCACCTTTAATGACTCATATATTTTCATTAACACCTCCAAGTGGAATTGATTAACAGTTGATGTATACATTAAGTCACATTATAATGTTGTCTTTTTATGGTAATGTATTGCAAGTTGTGGATGGTTTGCTTGGTTGTATTGGATATTTTTCAAAGAAAGATGCATGACATAAAATGTGAAAATTATAAAATTAATTTTAGAATTGGATAATAAATAAATAAACATATATTCTTAATTTATTGTATTATTTACTTTTTATTATAATATATTAAATACCATTATAAGGACCATAACATAATTTATGCTATATGCATATATATATATATATATTTTCTTATATCAAAATATTATATCTAACAAATTTTCTAATTTACAAAATTGTGGTAGAAAAGACCTTAAAACAATCATGTATACTATTGTTATTATTACATTGCTTTGTCAAGTACTATAATAATCATTATCAACACATAACATCTATTAAATATTCGCAAATATTTTTGTTAAAGCCCAATCAAATCTAATATTTATTAATATCTTACAAAATAAATACTTTAGTAATTTTAAAATATTTTTTAAATTTTTTATTTAAATATATATTATAATTTTATATTCTATTTTTATAAATATAAATAATTTTTATAAAGAATGATAAACTATATTATTTAAATATTTAATAAAGTTATATTTATAATATTATATGTAATTCAATTTGGTATTTTTAATGTTAAAAGAAATTGTAATAATTACACCTTTTTTTAAAACAACTATCAAACAATAGAGATTATTATACTTTATTAGTCTTATTTGCATAATAATACTTTTAGTAAACTAAATCTTTTCAACATCAATTCTAAATTAATATTTTAAATAATTTAAGAATATATTTTATATTATTATATAGTTTTTAAAATAAAATTTAAATTTTTAAAGTATGATTTAAATTTTAAAATAAAATAAAGATAATAAGATAATCATTAATATATTAAAAAAATCAATAATATATGCATGTTGATGTTAGTATTTTAAAAACATATAACAAGTTGATATATTTATTAATCCAATCTTTCTTTCTTTTTCTCTCTTTCTTTTTCTTTCTCTCTTTCTCTCTCTCTCTCTCTATATATATATACATATATATATATATATATATATTTATATAATTTAAAAAATATATTTTTAAAATATTATATATATATATAAATAAAATTATTTTAGATTCTATATTTTATAATATAATAATAATAATAATAATAATATATTATAAATACTAATTTATCTAATTTTTAATAAATAAAATCAAATAAATAGTATTATTTAGTCTTTATTTTATTTTTTATTTTTTAAGAATAAAAATATTTATAATATCTTATTAGAATAAAAAATAATACAAACATATTCACACACACACATATACAAATATATATCTAAAGAATAAATTTTGATTTTGAATTTATATAAAATAAGTTTAAAGTCAAAATATATAAATAATTTAATCAAAATATATATATAGATAAAAGATTTAATTGATTCTTTGATACTTGTCTTATTAGATTGATTGATAATTGAATAAGTTATGTATTATATTGCAATACCACCAACTTACAATGGCTATAAATTGTCAATTGACCATACAATGCTAATTGTTTATATAAATGAATACTTGTACTTATTTAGCAAAGTGTTAATTTGAATTAGTTTAATACATAATGTTAGAGATGCAAGACAACGGTTTAACAAATAGACAAGGAAAAGAATACAGAACTAGATTGATTTCAAGAGCAAAGAATTAAATGGTTGACAAGAATAAAGAACTAGATGGTTGGCAAGAATAAGAATTAGATTGATATTAAGAAACAAGGCAACACTTTGGATTGCTCTAAGACTTGTGTTAGTAAGACTCAGGTGTATCTTGGTCTTGCTTCTTATTTATATTGCAAGATCTAAGTCGTATTGAATCTTCTATAGAAGCTTTTTTTAGCTTGATGGAAATACCTATAGAAGATTCCAACTACAAAAGAAACTAAGAAGTTTCTAAAAATATATGAAATATCTATGGAAGCTTCTAAGAGTATCTTAAAAGATTTTAAAAGGTTGAGAAAGATTTTAGAAGATTGAGGAAGGTTTTAGAAGACTAAAGAAGGTTCTAGAAGACTAAAAAAGGTTCTAGAAGCTTACAAAAGATTTTAGAAGATTCTAAAAAGTGATAACTTAGAGTTTGTCTGTGACATTATTTTTCCTTCTAGCAACAAGTTTTATGAGGAGCCCAAGTGTTTTGATGAACAAATCATATGTGTAGGAAATTTAAAATTTATTGGAATAAAAAAACAACATATTCCATCTTTTATTTGTCAATAACTAATTCTATAAGATCCTTGAGATGGTATCAATAGCCTCCAATATAACTTCTATTGTACCAACATTCTATCCAAGAATCTATTCTTCATTGAAACCTTCAAAATATCATCTAAATATAATTTTTGGATCAATTGTAGTCACCTTTCAAACCTCAAGGAGTATTACTAGAGCTCAAGCATTTAAATTAAGATTTTTGTGATGATGTCGTACCTCCAAAGATTCCAAATATAGCCTTACTTGGTATTGGAATCTTCTTAGCCTTATCTATATTCTTCAAATCTAATAGATTGTAAAAGTCGCAATGATTTATTAAGCACTTGTATGGCAAAAAGGTCTTCTAACTTTTGTTTTTATAAGTCCTTCAAAATACAAAGATTTGACATGGTAGCTAATAATCTTCTAGCAAGATCTATTCTATTATAGAAAAAATGACTATATATAAGTGAAGGTCTTGACGTGACTCTCTTTCTTTTATATTGGTCTTCTACTATTGATAGAGAAGTGCCATTTAGAAGCAAAAAGATGTTGGTGTCCACAAATTCTTCAATGGCAATTGAATATAGGTTTTTTAGAATATTGTAAAATTTTTCAAATGCATTCTTAAGGTTATCTGAAGGTTTTCATGTTCTTTTATTAATTCCATAGTTCTTCCAATGGATGAAGTATTATACTTATGTATGTCTTATATTTAAATCCAATATTTCATCTACTTTATATTCAAGCTCTTGATTAACTTCAATTGAGGTTGGTAGTAAAAAAGCTCTTCTAAGAATATTTAATTTATAATAGGTTTCTAAAAGTGAGACATAGAAGATTGGATGAATGCGTATATTACTTGATACTTCAAGATGGAAACTTATTGAATTTACTTAGTATAGAATTGTAAATGGTTCAAGTCTTTGATAATCTAACTTCCATAATAATCAATCTATTTGTATATTTTGTCAGAGTAGCCAAACAAGATCTTCTATCTTTAACTTTGGTTGGCTCTTGTAATAGATGTCTATATAGTCTTTATATCAATCTTGAGCTATTTACAATTGGAATTTTAATTCTTCATGGATGGCCTTCAAGTAGGTAATTAAGTTTTTTGTAATAGGACTTCTTACATCTTTAATTTGGAATAGATATGCTCTAAAGTAGTGTCTATAGTTTAAAAAAAATAGAATTTGCTTCATCAAAGAATATTTGGTGCTATTATATGCAAACTTGGTCAACGGTAGGAAATCCATTTAATCATCTTGTTGATAATTTATACTACAACAAAGATACTATTTCAAGATTTGATTCACTTATTTTGTTTGACCATCAATTTGAAGATAATAAGTTGATAAAATGTTGATCTTAATTTTTAAAACTTGAAATAGTTCTTTCCAAAAATTTGATTCAAATTGTGGTCCTTAGTCTAAAATAATATTACTTGGAAGATCATGTATTTAATAAATATTATCAATAAAAAGCTTGGCTATTTCTTCCCTAGAAATAGTCTTATTGTACGGGATGAAATGTGCCATTTAAATAAGATGGTCTACCATAATAAAAATTGAGTCTTTGCCATTAGATATTAGGAGATCTGTAATGAAGTTGATGGATAACAATTATCATGGGTCTTTAGAAACTAGAAGTGGTTGAAAAAGTCTATATGGTTGGTGTTTTGGGATCTTTGCTTAGATACAAATTTTGCATCATTGAATAAATTTCTTAACCAATTTTCACATTTGAAGCCACTAATAATCTCTTGATATTAATTCTAAGATCTTATTAAAGCCAAAATGTCCAATTGTTGGAAGGTCATATTATGTTTGAAGAACTTGAAGTTTTACAAGGCTTGGAGGAACATACAAGAGATCTTTGAAATACAATAATTTGTCTTCAAACTTAAAATTATTTTTTTCTTTTACCTTTGTATTTTTTAAATGCTGTTGAATATTATTCATAAATATATTTATCTTTATTACTCTCTAAATTTTTGATTTAAAAGTTATATCTATTTAGATAAATATTGTTAATATTTTTAATTATAAATTAGATGGTTTCAATATGACTAATTTTTACTGATCTAATACAATATTTTTTATTTTTGATGCAAGATATAAACATCGAGAAAGGACATTTGATTTTTCTTGAAGTTTTTTAGGACAATATGTAATTGCAAAAACAAACTGAAATAAGAATATTCTTTATTATGTTTGACAGTGGTTCAAAATTTGAGCACTCATAAAATACTCTAAATTTTTGCAATCAATGTATATTATGATCTTGTGTTGAGCTTCGTCCAAAAAATGGCACCATTCTTCAAAAACATCAACAATTGCTAATAGTTCTTTATTATAAAATTCATAATTTATTTTTACAGTTAAATTTTTTTGAAAGCAAAATGCTACTGGTGTCATATTACATATAGTCTTATTTGGAAATGCACCAAGCACCTTGCTATGGAAGGTAAAATTGTGGTTTATAAGTATACAAGAAATCCTAATAGGTTTCACCCATATGAAAAGAATATAATTTGAATTTCAATTCAAAAGTGCTTAAAGCCAATACAAAGTATTCAAAAATAATTTTTTTAATAACTTCAACCATATACAAACTCCAATTGCCTTATTACTTTCACAACTAGGCAACTTTGATTTTTCTTTGTAAATCCTAATTCTAATTAGTGAATTTTAATAAGTTGTGTTCTTAATTTGATTGTCCACTTGATGCAAAATTTTGCATATAAATGCTACTATTAGTCTTCTATATGCTTAAAAAATTTCAACCCAATTCAACTTACGAATTGTAGAAAAATATCCAAAAACCACACTAATGTTATTCAGATTGCCAACTTGAAAGTTGATATAGATGTTTTAATAGTGATTTTTCCTTCTTTAACTATTAACTTCACCTCAAAATTGGTATATAGCTTAATCTCTAAGTCTTCTAACATCAATTCAAATTTCATTTTGTTTTAACTAATAAATCTCTAGATATCACAAAAATCCTAAATAATCTCAAACTGCCAACTTCCAGTACCTCATTGCACTAACGATCAAATATCTTTCAATTCCACTATTAAATTATTATAAAATTTTATGCACTTATAATACATCCAATCAATCATATATTATCAATTTTTTTAATTATAGATATTATACCAATTGCATAAACTAACAAAGAGTGCTAATACTAATTTTATTACATAAAATCCAAATCACCAATACAAATTCTAATTTTGAACAATGATTGCAAAGTCATTCCAAAACCTATGAAAATAAGTCTTATGCCTTTGGAATGAACTTGAAGCTAGCTCTCAAGTCTTAGTTGCCAATTTCCAAATGATTTCTATACTTTGCTCTCGATAGCTATTTTAGTCACTAGAGATTTTGATCCTATTCCACAAATGATCGACCTTTGGATATCAATCCAATCTATCGTAGGGATTTTTAAGCCTGATCCTACCTTCAACTTAACTCTAATATCAACCATACAAATTATTTACCTCTTCTACCTTATTTTTATTAATTTAGGACTTTTTTAAGATAGTAAAAAGTTTTTATAACTTAGAAGGAAAAATCTAATAACTAACTCTTATTTACTAGCTATTAAGACAAGAAAATCATTTAAGAGGCTTTTATAAAATCTTTTTTAAGTATCTTGAGTTCTTATTGAACTAAAATAAATGAATATTAATTAAAAAATCATTCTTGTTTATATTTTCATCACATAAATATGTTACAATACAACACCAAGTGAAGTTGATTATCATCACCAATTTGAGAGAATACAGATTTAAGTATAAAATCTAAGGCATCTGTTTCTAAAATAAATGGTTTTATTGGATCTACATGAATAAATATAGGAGCTAAAATAAATGATTCTTTTAGCTTCTTCAATGCTTCTTCAATCTTGTTGTCCCAAATAAATTTCTCCTTTTTTATAAGTTGTGTTATTGGAGTTGCAATCTTAGAATAATTCTTAATAAAGATTCTATAAAAATTTATAAATCTCAAGAAATATTGTAAATCTCTAATTGATGATAATTATTTCCATTCTATAATAATTTATATATTTTTTGGATCTATAAAAATTCTATTTTTAAAAGTAATATATCTCAAAAATTCAATTGATGGTTGATAGAAAGAACACTTCTCTAATTTAGCATATAATCTGCTTTCTTGTAATTTCTCCAATACCATACTTACATGATATTTTTAGTCTTGTTTGTTCTTAGAGAAGATCAAGATATTATTTAGGTAGATGATTACAAAGTCATCTAAATATTCTTGAAACATGTCATTCATTATATATTAAAAGACTGCAAGTGAATTTACAAGCCTAAAAGGCATAACATTGTATTTGAAATGTCCATACCTTATATGAAATGCTATCTTCCATTAATCTCTTTTTTTGATTCTAACTAGGTTGTAAGTGCCTTTCAAATCAATTTTTGTAAAAGTCTTTTTTTATCCTAGTTATTTTAATAATCTTAAGATTAATAATAATGGATAGCAATTTTTTATAATTACCTTATTTAGACCTTGATAGTCAATGCATATATATAAAGAATCATCTTTTTTCTTCACAAACAAAATAGGTGCTCGAATAGGCAATTTTGAATGTTTAATAAAATTCTTGGCTAGATTTTATTAATATATTTTCACAAGGCTCTAAGCTCTATCCATGAAAGATTATAAATTGGACCAAATGGAGGCTCTATCTTGTGACTTGATTGCATAATTATAAAGATGATGTTTTGATAACATGTCTGTTTTTTTTATTTTTATTTTTATTTTATTTTAAATACATCTTCAAGATCATGGTATTGATTGGGAATATCTTACTTGAATTGCCTAGTTAGATCATTCATTGGAATAGCATATAATACAAATATAGCTTCTTTTTTTGCGGCCTACATAAATACTTTAGCTCTAAAACATGAAGTCACACCTTGTTTTTTCTTTTGATGCTTAAGCCTTGAAAAAATCTTTCATAAATTCTAATTTATATTAGGATTATGTAATTCAAATCAAGAGAGTTCAATGATAATAGGACTTGTTGGACATTAAATGATGTTGAAGACAATATGTGATACTTCGTCTTTTAATACTACTTCCAATGATTGCATCATGAGATGTTATTGAAGAACTTCAGCAAAAATCTCTTATCTTAAGGTTCTTATATGAAGCATAAAATAAGACATTGGATTTGGAAGTAAGAAGAGATGTTTTTTTTGATAATTTAGATTTAGGAGTATCTAATTGCAAGGTTCTTATTATGGCTAGATATCTTCATTTTTTGACCTCTTCAATTCAAATATTACAATTTGTGCCTTTAATTCTTTAGACTTATTTAAATAGTTTGCTACCTTGTAATTAGGTCTTGTATTAATTTGCATAGATTTAAGATATGTTGATGGCTTTTTCAATGTTCTTGAAGATGTAGCAATTATATTTTGATAGATATTGCTGAAAATTAATCACCTCTCTTATCACAATTCAAATAGGCAATTGTCATAAGTAATAGCTTAAGACATGAGTTCTTCTAAGCTTTCAGCTCTTGTCATTGTGATCAATAAATTCTTTACATTGTCCTTTAGGCTATAATAAAATTGAATTATAAAAGCCTTATTGTTCTAATTAAGATTACAAGTAAATTGTTGAAATTCTATATTGTTGGGATAGAAAGAGTCTATCTCAAGAAAGCAGTGAACTTTTGGCTTTCATTAATTTCTTAATTACATATTGAGAAAGATAAAAATTCCAAATTTATATAGAGTCATTTCTAAAAAGGGCAATTACATCAAGTACACAAGCCTCAAGTACTCTAGAATCCCCAAAATGTGGCAAAATATAATAAATCTTTCATTAATCTTAATGAGATTTTTTTGAACTTCAATAATGTATATTTTCAAATTGAACCATCCAAAAGTATTCAAATTTTATATGAAGTACTGATATACTCTTAACTACTACTATAAAAAATTTTAATTTGATTTGTTGCTAATCTTTAGATATTGTCAAAATCCTAACAACAGCTTTAGATCCTTGTTTATAGATACTTGCATGCTAAACTCTTCATATCTCATAAATTAAATGCCTAAATACTATGTAACTTTGATGTATAGCTTTTTAACATAATAATTCATCTTTTTAAAAATATTTAGACAAAAATTTATCTAGAAGCTCAAGGTATGGCAAAAATTAATACTATCAACAAAATGGTCTATTTACTACCTTGGAATTCAATCTACTATCTTTAACTTCTAATATCTCCTTCTTCCAAATTCCAAATATAAGAATTCTTCTATATAAGATATAGGTCTTAAAATCACCTGTCTAATTGTATCTTCTAATCTCTAAAAGCTTTTATATAATTCTTTGTATTGTCAAAAGAGTGATAGCATGTATGATTTGTATACCTTAATTTCAAGCGCCTACTCCTTCCTCATAAAAATTCCAAATGGGTTGATTTTTATATTAAAATTTTAGTACAAAAAATAATCTTTTTAATCATAATCTTTGATTTTTGAATACCTTATTTGAAGTTGCTGAAATCCTTGTTCTTATTATAGACAAATTACTCAAAGCCTATTGGATATGATCATTGACCAATAGAAATGAAGATCTTCATTCCTTGCCTTCATTCATCCATACTTTGCTTTCATTCCTCCAAATAAATCTCTTAGTAATTTAGTTTTTATCTTAGGACTCCAATCTCCTCTCAAGGCTTCATATTACACATTTAGGTCCTATATAATTTAAATGCCATAAACAAAAAAAGTAAAAAAAACCAAAATAAATTTCTTATACCAATTTTTTTAAATTTAATCTACTAACTATTTTAATACACATCTAGACTTATGAATATATCATATATTTTATTTGATTTTACATAGTATAAATAATTGTAGTATAACAATAGTATAAATTATAATTGAACATTATTTTTGTTGTAGATTTTGGATCTTCTTTTCTGCCACCTTTTCAATCACTATCTTCAAATGCAGTAATAATTTTTTTTATAAAAGCCTCCATATTACATAAGATTAAAGAATTCTTTTTCAACAATGGAACATATCATAATTAATCACTTCTTGATAAAAAGTTGCCTACAAAAAGAACTTGAATAAATCTATGTAGATAACAAGAAGGATATAATTGTAATTAGAACAGTACTTGTTGCACAACATCTCAAAAGTTGGATCTTATTCCATCAAATTTATCAAACATTCTAGCCTTCGGCTCTTTTATGACAACCCTTGGAACTTTTATAAGGATCATATATATAACTTGTCTACCACTTGCTTCTCTCAATCAAATAATTTCTTGCTACAAACTATAAACCTTCTATTTAATTTCTTTAGATTCTAATTCAATTTGTAGTTTCTTTTTTGAATTACAAACAAATGCTATTTTTTTTTGTACACTATCCAAAAGAGCTTAAAGATTTCCAAGAGTTGTCACTCTATTCTCTGTTTGTGAAGATGCACCTCCCATGATATGATTTATTTTCATATTAATAAAAAAAAAATCAACAAGTTTTTAATATAATATTTTTTATACTGAAAAGAAATATTACTAAATAGTATTAATTTAGAGAAAAATAATTTACAACCTCTAAAATATAACAACACATCCTAAAAAAGATAAAATCTACTTTTTTTAAAAAAAAGCTCAAATTACAATAAATAAGCATATTAGTCTAGAGGGAAATAATCCACACTCTTCTAAGACATAATAGTATTTTCAAAAAAAGGGGTAATCAACTCTCTATTAAGAAATCAAAGCTTTGATAAGATTATTTAGTAATCTTGTCAAACTATCAGAGATACAAGATAACAATTTAGCAATTGGATAGAAAAAAGAATATAGAACTAAATTGATTTCAAGAATAAAGAACTAAATGGTTGGTAAGAACAAAAATTAGATGGTTGGCAAGAACAAGAACTAGATTGATAATCTCTTGATATTATAGCTTTAATTGTAAAATTTAACTTGATGGCTAGTCAATAGATAAAGCTCATGCCACATTTAACTACTTTTGGATTGAGTCAATTCCAAAAGTTATAAACTCTAGAAATTAACTGATGTAAAATATTTCTCCATTGAAAGACCAAAAGTATATTATTCTATTAGAGGATCAATGAATCCAAGTATATTATTCCATTAGAAGATTACTCCAATAGAAGATTTTTCCATTGAAGGATCAAAAACTTTTTTTTCTTGCTTTCAAAAACTTGAAGAGTCTCTTGTAATTTTTATTTTTTTAAATTATAAAATTATTACTCTAAAATTAAGCCTTTTTTTAGAAGTAGTTAAATGTAGCATGCTTATAAAATATTGATAAGTAATTATCTTCAATTTATATTTTAATTTAATTTATATGATTAATATTATAAATAATAAATTTTTACTTACATTTTTTTATTTTTTCTCAAATTGATACAAAATCAAATATGTCTCTCTTTTTTTTTTTTTTTTTTTTTTTTTATAGTTATAAATTAGTATAAAAAATAGTTTTACAATCTAATTATAATATTTAAAGTAGTTCTTATTAATGTGATCTAAGTTAGAAATTATATATTTTACTAAAAAATATCAAATTATTTTTTAATCATTTAATTATCAAATTATTTTATATTTTTATATTAAATATTTTTTTAATAAAAAATACTACATAATATAATTTATACTTGGTAGAAGTTATTTATCTTATACCTTTGTCTTTAAATCCAACTTATTATGCTTATAGTCATGTTATGTTATTATATACATATATATATATATATATATATATATATATTTATTGTATGTTAACTTGAATCAAACTTGTTGCTAAATATAATTGTTATTATTGCTGTATAGATATAAATTAAACCATTTATAACAAATCCAAAATTATTGTTGTATTTTTGAAATTAAATTTTTTTAAAGTGAATTTTTTTTATTTTAATTAGATTAGATTCAATTATAGGATTTCTTATCCTTTGGTCCATTATTTCTAACCTTTTTATGTTAGCTATACATTCTTTATCCATTAATATGGATTTTGACTATAAAGCGCTTAACTTTAAAAAAATTGTTATAAAAGTTTATAAAATTGTATCATATTTGGTACCATTTCAAAACAAAATTGTTTCTTAAATATGGTATGAAATATTAAGCAATAATAATATATATTAACATGCTAAGAACTATTTTTTATTAAAATCAAAGACAAAAATTAAAAATAACAGTGAATAATTAAATCTTATCATTCTATCATTGGCAAAGTGGAAACTCTATCAACAAAATTGAGGGAGCTTATCTTTCAAAAACTTAAAAGAATTTGAACATGTGAATTCAAACATTTAAAATTTTCATGCTGCTGGTTGAGCTTCCGTTATCAAGTCTTAACAAATATCAATCAATTACAACCACAAAGTTCAAAAAATATAACAAACTGCACCCTCAAAAGCATAACAAAAAGGTCGGAGGTTAACAACTTGGCATGATATAATAAAATGGACTCTAAATACGAACTTGCACCTCGAAATATGCAGCACGTGGTGGGAAGTAGCAAGAATGTGCCAACGTAGAATGAAGGTCACATCTTTATTTGACCATCTCCATAAAAAAAGCAAGTCACCGAAAAATTCTTTACAAACCTCATTTGGGTTGTTGAGGTATTTGCTAAAACAAGGTAACACTCAAGGACAGACAGAAGGGGAAGTCAACTTCATTTCAACCGCATGAAGTGTATGAATGGAAAATCACTGATTAAGATTGGGTGGCTAAAGGAAGCAACCAAGCCAAGTTTCAGAACAATGGAACTATTGTTAGTACGAAGCAAACGATCATGATCGGATGAAGTGAAAGGAGCACCGGGTGGTTGAAATAAAATGGTTGTTATTGATAGGTATTGTAACAAAATCTCCCCTGTTCCCATTCCTGATGCTTGATTCTTCCAAAGGAAATCATTAACAATCTGAGGACACGCAACAGTGTGCGCAAGTGGGTTACAGATCATCGCATCGCTCTCATGATAGCCATTACAGATGGGCTCACGTGAGTTTCTCGGTTTCATAGACAATTCCATGACCATTTGTGAACTTTCGCCGTTCCCTGCGGAGAAGCTTCTAGGTAGAAACTTTGTTCCTGGATATTGTGATAGAAATGCGTTTGTGCTTTGGATCTGCTTGAGTTTCGGTGCCTGGTTCAGGACTTCGGTTTGACTGTTCGCAGGTATTCTGTATTTGTGTTGGATATTTGGGTTGATTGGTGAATTCATTAGCAATTAGACAACGAGGCAATCTGCTCATGGCCCTTAAGATTTGGAATACCATCATTAATCCTTCATTGAATCGGACATCCAGGAGTGGAACTG
The DNA here is from genome assembly GCA_036785485.1 of Physcomitrellopsis africana. Lineage (NCBI taxonomy): Eukaryota > Viridiplantae > Streptophyta > Bryopsida > Funariales > Funariaceae > Physcomitrellopsis > Physcomitrellopsis africana. Next base: position 102,841 of record JAWRVF010000868.1, read on the forward strand.
TAGAGGGAAGGATTGAAGTGCACTCTCTTGTGGCTATGACTTTTAAGAAATAGTTATCATGCAGTGGGTTGGTACGGTGGAGGACGATAATGGTGAGGGGCACTCATGGCACTGAGATACATTGTAATGTTACAATTTTTTAGTGTTGAAGAAAGTATACTTCTGTACGAAGACCCCACTGTAATAATGGGAAAAGCACAAGCTTGGGATCTGTGTAATATTGGAACAGACATTGAGTGCACTGATGAAGTCACAATGGGATGACAAATGACTATTAGTGGAGGTACTCAAATAGATCAACGAATAGCATTGCAAATCGAAAAAGCCTCACGCGTGTTTCCTTATTTGATGTGTAACAGCTTGCTCAGAATTATACCGGAATCTAAATGGTCATGCATCCAATAAGCATAAAACGTCTATTTTACAAACTGATCTCTTGCTGTCATCTATCCACGAAGACCATGATTAAGCTGCGACCATGAACATGTACAGGAATGAGCGGCACTCAGCCATTACATTCGAGGATGCACCTTGTGATGAACTACGAATCCTTGGATATGATGGCGCGTTTCAGACCTTCTATTACATCATCCCCAGTAATCGAGAGTTCTTTCACAACTCTTGGCTGGTCAAAACAGACATCCCGCAACAGATATTGTATGAGATAAAGCAAGATTGAGTGGCAATGCAGATTAATAAGCACTAGACTTCAGCTCCAGAACACTAACTGATTCCCGCAATGTGCAGAATTCCAATCAATATACAATATCGTAAAGCTCTTCCGCAGGCATCGGATTCATTATGGAATATGCCTAGTATTGAAGTGTAAGGGATGTCCTCAGACTTCTAGTTTTTCAAAGAATGAGAGCCAGTCACAAAAGTCTTAAGTGTTGCACATTTAACGTACCACATTGAATAATGCAAAGGGGGTAGCTGAGCTCAGTGAGAATATACCTTGAGAATAACAACACAAATGAGGTGGTTGTGAAGCTTGGTAATGCTGCAGCGTGACACATCCACCTCAAGGCGCTCCATCTCTTTCATGATTTGGCTCTGGATGTGGGGATGTGGCCGACATGTCATCTCAATTACAATCTGGTGTGGCCAGTCCATATGCACCTCGATCTTGTCAATGCACCTGTCCTCCCCTAATGCGTCCGATTCACTCTCTTTGCATGCTGCGCAGCTTTTCAGGAATGCCACATTTAAGACTTCCTTCCTCAGATCTGGACACGACACATAGTTACATGCTACTGAGTTGTTCTGCTTCTGTTTCTTCTGCTTCGGCGTGCCTTTGATTTGTACACCACTGAGAGAGCGAGCATTTGACTTGATTATCTCCAAGCGCTTCTCTTGTAACTTCTTGACGCGCTCATGAAGGCTCTTCACATATGCAACTGAGTGGTCGACGATGGTGGACCTGTCACGCTTGATAAGCAGGAACTGATCATCAGCGATCAACAAATTGATGTCGCTCCAATAACTAACAAGTGATGACATTGCACATTGTCCGTATGACGTCTTCGTTGGTGACTAAAGATTTAGTCGCAGGCATGATGATAGTTCAGAAGGGTGCACAGGATCTACATTTTGTTTGGATACATATAAGTATGACATTGCGACTTAATGTCATGAAGCTCTTTTCGATACATGCCTGCAGAGTCACTTCAAGCTGCTTTGAGTAGAATAGGCGCTGAATCAGGAAATTTTGCGAATAATAATTGACAGACAGCTGGTTGAGATGGAGCTGGATCATTACCTTGGGCCCCGGAGGCAATAAGGACTCCAGCATGAGAAATTTGATGCTCATATCGTCTCTTCGTTGTCGCTCTCTGATGATATGTTCAGCCTGATCAGTTAAGCACTTGGACTTCATCTGTTGTCCACAACCAATCCTTTGGGACTTATGACCACTGACAGTACGTAATTGAGGGCTCAACAACTCGCGGTCCGTGGTCTTCTGACTATTCGGAGAGCAGGAAGTTTCGTATCCTGAGTATTCCATGGAAACGTACGAATTAGCTGGTTTACTGCTGTGAACCAACTTGGGTGGTGCTGGAGCATGGAAGAATTTAGATTCAATGTCATTGCCTGGTTTATGATGCGCGCTGTAAAGGAGTTGATGTGGAAGGCAGTTCCCACTTGGTGACCGTAACTGCATTTGACTCTGTGCAGATGACCCGTTGGTTGAAAATTGCCTTACAGTAGATGTTCGAGTGTCGGTGTTCGAAGTGTATCGTGTAATCCGGGTCTCGTCGCGTTCTCTGTCATGTAGTGAACCATTAGGTTCTCTTCGCCTCAGTACGTTTGTGGCAGCACCTTGGATTGTTTCTACACGCATAGACTGAAGAGACGATGGGCTGGCTTCGAGCGAGGAGGAACATGTCAAGTAAGGAGGAAAATCATTTGAGAAACCGTCTTCCCCTTGAGCTTGCCCGATACTTTGTGGGTGTGAGAAGGGACCTTGAAAATGTTCGTATACTTGCTGATGAAATGCGCTCTCTGTACCATCTAACATGGCACCCAAGTCCAATGGAAAACTACTCGCTTTCGCGTCGCTATGTGCTCCATTTCCATAGTAACATTTCTCCATATCGATCGAGGATAAGCCCCGCATTGATCATGCAGGTCACTGTAAGGTCTGACCCTTGATCAACTTGTCTCAGAGAGTTCTAGAATCATAGCCTGCTGTGTACATGAGTTCAAAGATTTGTCGCACCCTAAGTTTCTGAAAATTCCTCAGAAAATCCTCAGTTCTCAGACCACCAGCTCCTTGAATCAGATCCAAGTTCTAAGATAATTCTGCTCCGCAGCTAGAATAGATCTTCAATCTGTATGACCAGGTCAACACCACATCCACGATGATGATTAGATGCATGATGCTGAGCACATAAAAAAGTGCACGGAGAATGTTCAAATCACAAGTTACAAGTACAAAAAACGTGGAGACTGATCAACTTCTCGCGCCACACTTAATTCTGTCTCCAATAGCACAGCAAGACGATTCTAAGGCCAACCCTTCCTTGAGCGCAGACAAAGTTCGTACTATCTATCTGGACTAACACTTGTGCGGTGAATGAAGAGAAATAGGGAAGAGAGTTGATTGATTTACTACACATTCAAACACTGCTTGATCATTCAGAACTATAATGAAAGCTAGCGGGACAACACGCTAACAAAATCCCTACAGCGTAATAGGTCCACTAATTATTGTGGGTTTTGTAACGTGGTATAAATTTGATGCTTCTGCCTCGTCTGCGCACATCAGTGAGAACTTCTGGCGGTTTTAGACGAGATAAAGCAAATGGATGGTCACCTGGACTCGCTTCAGGGTTCACTGAATAACCAGGTAGGGACCGACGATTACCGAGAGAGGCGTTGACGGAGACAAAGGGGGTGTGCATATGGGAACCACGAAAGCTTGAGGGGTTTCTCTTGCTATCTCATCGATCGCTAGTTTTTTAGACAAGCTAACAATTCAAAGCGGTTGCAGCTTCTTGATTAATCTCACGAGCAGGTGCTAACAATGTTTAAAGGACTGCGCACTAGGAGCAGAAGGTAGCTACTCAAGAGGAACCAAAAATAGGTCAAGGGCTCAGGTAAATACTCAAAACTATCACCTCTTGCGATGCGGCAGATCCAAGGAATTTCCTTTAGGGCGAGACGTCCATGAGCGAGCCCCATCCTTGCAGTCGTCGCAGCAGCTGGCCATAGGAGATATAGCCAGATGCCCAGTGCTTGACAAGGTTCAGGGAAGACCAAGTTCAATAGAAATCCTCGTCTTCGCAATCGTCGCTGCTACAATTCAAAATGAGCCTCTGCACTGAGCCTTGTCGAAGGTCTGGCTAGATTCCGTAACATTCTGTGGAATCATCGCAGATCCCTGGAAAAGGCAAATTCTCTCTACCTCAAATACCAATTCGGTGATGCTAGCTCTCTAAAATAGTAACTTGTGTGTCGTGAAGCACCCCATCGCTGGCCCCTGCAACATCCCTCAGATAAAATATTTCCTAAAAACTCTCTCCACTTCAAGGGTTTGACCTCTCACAGAATCCGCGTGACTTGATCAACCTTTGATCGCTTGAACTGCAATGTTGTGTCCTGGTCGCTTTGATGACAAATGCGTATGTGTGAAAGCTATCTACTGTTTAAGCAGAGCACCGGACACGACCATCAATGCCACTCTCGCTTGGCGCAACCAGTATTCCATGCATTACTATATGAAGTACCGGGCGTGGACCACCGACAGCTCTGGCTTATACAGTGCATGCCAAACCAGGTAACTCATGATTCAGGCGCAAATGTGCGACAAAGATGGCACAAGACTGCCCTTACTCGGTCGTTAGATGCCAACCGTCTTTCACACTGAGCTCACACCTACATGTCCAGCGATTCCGTTGAGGTTCTAGATGTTGAAATTTGGATTCGAAACGTTGCGGCCATAAGATGATATTCTCGTACTCCCCTGCACAAAGAAAAAGTTTCAGGTATAAATAGATTGTCTCCATCGTCGGTAGGATTATATTTCCCTGCTCACCAGCGATTGACTCATCAGACCAGCTTGACAATCCTGACTGTATTCCCATTCTGACAGTATTATATCTACTGTGCTTCCCCTCGTTTGCCTGCTTTGCTTGCGGCTTGCCGCAGCGTCCGCTTTGAGTGCATTCATTGTCTAAATCAAGCCCAAGAGATTCATGAAAAGTACCTGAATGACATGCAAGGATTGTGGCTCGTGTTCCGTGCGGTGATTTACTCTGGATTGTACACCCAGATCCTCAACAGATACAAGCTTCCAGTCAGTTTTTCACGAGAGGTTATACTAAACAGGCACTTTCGAGCTGCATCGTGGTCCATTTTATTAAGAATGCGCATGAAACATCTCTATTTGGTTGATTGATGGATTCCTTCAATAGATAATACTAAAAGCATGATTTTAATTAAAATGTAGATTAGAGTTTATAATTAAAATAAACATAAGTTGAGAACTATTAGTAAAGTAATTGAAGTTAAGCATCTATGATTTGTAGGTGTGTCATTACTATAAATCACTTCCACAACATCAAATGGCAAGCACAAGTGCAATAGTACAAATACATGGTATATAAAAATGATATCTTTTTATGCAAACACAACCAAATGTAACTTTAAAAGCACAGCACAAACAAAAACAATAACTTGTATTAGAGCAAATTAGAATTGTGCTATGATTCAAAAGAAGATGAAGAAAAGAATTACAACACTTAACAATTATAGAGGACAAAGTGAGTCCTGATTTATTCAAAGAACATAAAAGAGAAGAACTTCTAACATGACTCTCAAGAAGCTTTGGAGGTTTGTTTCTTTGTAAATTTAATTGTATTCTTGAAGTAGATAAAAAAAAATTATAAAAAAAAAATTGTAAGAAATAGAAGAAAAATAATAGAAATTGTATTAACAACAAGAAAGTAACTATATAAAATATATTGGTATCAACTTTATATTTCTCCATTAAAAAAAGAAGATAGAAATAATTATATATATATATTTTTTTAACTACATAATTTTAATAATAACCATATTTTTATTATAAATAAATATATAACTATAACATCCGTCTTTAATCACCATAAATTATTTTTTAAAATATTAATAAAAATTAAATTATATATAAAATTAAAGTGTTCTAGCTTTGTTAATAATTTTGATATTATAATAGCCTTTAATTTTATTTCTTAATATTTATTTTAACATTATATAATTTGCCTTTATTTGCTTTTAAACATAATGATTTTTTTAATCAATATTTTTTGTACAATCACAAAATAATAGATTATTAGTCATAGAAATATAAAATTATTTGTCACAATAAATTATACTTGACAATGATATACCATATCCAAGTTTCTTTAATAACATTTGTAGCTATATTAATTCTTATAATGTTATGGCTATGGATATGTATTTGACATTTATACTTGATTGTACTACTAGGACTTCTTTTTTTGAATATTAATTCAAAAAAAAAGAGTTAAGATAAAACAAGTATTTAAAAAATAATTTTTAAGATTAAAGATTTCTTGTATAATTACATTACACCATCAATAGAATTGAGGTAAATTATACCTTCTATATGCTATAAAGTTTTTTAAACTTTTAATAACATGTAAATAAGGCATAAAAGTTATTAATTTAATATCCCCTTTTATATAAGATTGGTACTACTTGAACTATAAATGTTTGCCTCAAGAAGTATAAATATAATATTATGATTTTTTATTAAAATATAAATTAAAATATCCAAAATATATTTTTTCTAATAAAAAATAATATAAAATTTAAAAAATCACAATAAATTTAAATGTTATAAATATATTCTATTTTTTATTATTTTTTTTATAGAAGATTAAGAAGAATATTTGTCTTTAATAAAAGTGAGGTAAAAAAAATAATTATAAATTAATACAAAAATAAATGATATAAAGATTAAGATAAATTTAATTTATTAATTTATAATAATTAAGATTAAGATTAAGATCAATGATATAAAGATTAAGATATTTTATTAATAAAAAATAATATTTAAATAAAATATTGATATTAATGATATATTTTTAAAAATCAATAGATATTAAAAAATTATCAAAGATATGATATTGAATTTGAAAAGCTTGTTGTAGTCTATAAAAAAAATTTTATTTTGTTGTTGGTTGGAATACCAATACAAAGGAGATATAATAGTATTAAAATTGATAGAATATTTAAAAGCAATATTGTATTGTAATACACTTATTTGATAATAATAATGAAAAAAACCAAAATAAATAGAAAGAACTTAAATATAATACTATTAGATATTTATTTGAATTTTTATAACTAATAGACTCAAATTATTTAGAAAAATAATATTCTATGGTATCTTAAGTATTAAAAAGGCTTCTACCATTACAATAGGGTTATAAATGTCAAGGACATAAATCTAAACAAAATTCAAAAGATAATATACTCATGTATCATTAAAGAGGGGAGAAAGTAAAGAAAAAAAATATAGATATAAAATAGAAAAGAGCTAGAATGTCTATTACCAAATACAAAGAAATTAGAGAGTCTTAAATTGAGACTAAAATACAAGAAAAACATTGATAAGATTGAGATTGGTCTCATTCTTGTCTCCATATATATTAGCTACCAAGAAGGCCTTATGGAAGCTTCCTAAGGACTACAAGACTTATGACCCAAGCATCAAGTAATGGATCACTTCTAATGCAACTTTCTAAAAGTAAGAAACTTTTGGAATAAATTTCAATAGCTGCATGGCATATCTATAAAAATATGAAGATATAATTTGTACCTAAGAAACTCCTTTAAAGTTTCTTAAGAAAGTTATTATCAACCAAATATATTCTATCTATTTCTACTTATTTTTATTTATTTCTATTTACTTAAATAATATAGATATTTTTTTTAATAAATAAATCAAGATAAGATATGATAGATAAAAAAAGAATAAAAATTATCTCTAGGATAAAATAATGGATAGATTCTTATCATATTTATTATAAAAATAATAAGATTGATAATCAAGAGATGATCATTTACAAGACAAATTAGATCCTAAAGTAAAAAAATAACAATTGTTGATAAATAAAGGTCTTTTTAGGAGATTGGAAAGTGAAATTATCACATTTATTTTAAAAGTATTCTAGGATTGTAAGATTTTTAGGATTGTAATTAAAAAAAAGTCTTTAATGAAGTGATAAAATTTAAGATTTTGTGAGCAATATAGTGTTAAAGGTAGAAAAAATAGTGAGTGTTTTTGCATAGATTCTTAAATATTTAAGCTTGGTTTATAGTTAGATTTTTGTTTGTATATAAATATATAAAAATAAAATAAAATAAAATTTAATATTTAAAATTTTAATTTTTGTATCATATCAATAATATAATTGGAAGATATCTAATTACATATCTAAGAAAATATTAAAATCAAACAAATTGATAACAATTACAAACTTAAAGATATTTAGAGATTTTTTCATTAGATAAAGTAAAAATTTAAGATGCTAATATAAGATATCACAATCAAATTAAAATTAAATTTAAATAAAAATTAATAATTGAATTAAAAGAAACAACTATTAAAATTTTGCATCAAGTATATATTAAGGGGCTAAGATTTGATAGCAAAAAATTTCTTCCAATATTTATTGATCCATATGTTGGATTTCTTTTAAACCTTTTTAATACATATATGATTTTAAAAAAAAATACTTTAAATAATATTTGAAGCTAATCTAATAATTCAATTAGGAATTAATTTATATTATAGTTTATTAGTTAAAATTTAGAATTTTCTTAGACTTTGTTAGGATTTTGAGAATTTCTTAAAGATTTTAGAATTTAAGAATTAGAGTTTAGAAGTTAAAAGGATTTAGAATTTAAAATTTTTATGATATATGTTTTAAAATTTATAAGATATAGATTTTAAAATTCATAAGATATAAAATTTATGATAACTTAGATTTATGATTTTGAAGAGAATTAAAGTTGTAAAGAAGGATATTAATAAAAAATTCATTATTTTTTATTACAAGATAATTATAGGCTTAGATAATTTTTATCTATAATTAAATATTTGATATATTTTAAAGCTATATTTTATATAATATAATAATATGAAAAACTATACATGATAAATCATGTGCTAAATGAAGTACTTTCAAATCTATAATTAGAAATAATAAGATTATAGAAGAAAGATCATTAGATTTATAAATAAATTTAAAAAGATTTTTTTAATACTAAAATAGAATATTTAATGATCAAAGAAGTAAGAAAGAATGATTGATCATTATTTAAATATTATAAAAATAAAGGATGGAAGTAAATAATTATTATCTTTTAGCGTGATATTTTAGAAAGATAAGTCTTTCAATGAAGAAAAGAAAAAGGAATCATGGTCTAATGAAGGAAAAAAATAAAAATAATAAAGATAGTTTATTAATTTTAATTTTAATTTTTAAATAATATAAAGATTTATTATTAATTTATCTAATTAAATAAAGGCAATTTGGAAGAATCAATCCAATAAGGAGATTTGGACTAATAGGGTCCGTATAATAAAAGGTAGGTTAGAGATATCCAATCTACATAAGAACTAAACCATGTCAAGGATATGAATTATAAAAGAATAAAATATCAATACACTCTTATGTCACTCAAAAGAATAGAAAATCACTTAAAGATGAAATAATATTAAAATTAGAATGGCTATTGCCAAAGATAGGAAGACTAGAGACTCTTGAAACAAGACTAAGAACAAGAAAGGCATTGACAAGAGTGAAGAAGGCTTTACTCTTGTCTCTATATATACTATCTACCACTAGAAGATAAGAGCATCATCGGTGATAACCAAGGTGACGTAAAAATGTGTTAAAATCTGTTAAATTGTGTTAAATCTTGTTCCAAATTTTTTTGATTTAACACAATTTAACATATTTTAATATATTTGTACATCACCTTAATTATCACTGGTGACGCTCTTCTCTTCTAGTGTACCTAAGAATTACATGGCAATGTTCTATAAGACCTCCAACACGTGTCTAATTTGTAAGACATGTGTCAAATTTGTAAGACAAGTTTCTCATATGTGCGCCATGTACTTAGCTTGTTCCGCAAGCTACCAACATATATGATATATGGCTAATTTGTTGACTAAGTTTCTAATCTACCATTCACCTAAAGACATGTATAAAGATAAAATCGCATCTATAAAGCTTTTAGGAAGTTTTTCTATAAGATATTAATAAATTAATCTATTTTTTTTTTATTTATTTCTATCTATTCATGTTATTTAGATAATTGTTAAATTAAATCTTATGTCCATGACATTATCCCCTGTTTTAAGGACGAGTTCCATGAGGAGTAGTGATTACATATTAAAAGAGTTTAAGATGCACCAAATTATATTTACCACATATTATGATCTTTGATGCCTCTGAAGGTAGTTGATAGGTCCTCTTAACCATCAATAGTATCCCATACCAAGGTGGGAGGACCACCCTGATATTTGATCATTATTAAGGTTTTCATAATTTCTTTCAAAAAAAACATTTGGAATACCATCAAGAATAGTTCTTACTTCTAAATGTATCACCAAACAATGGAAGTTTCTTTAAAGGTCATGATATCAAACATATTGTATCTCACCATCAATTTAAAGAAAAACATGTTATTTTTGAGGATCTTCATCTCTATTCTGTTGTCTTGAAGGTTGTGACAATTATAATATCTTATTTGATATTTTAACAAATCATAGTTCTTAAATTGAATTTTCTAGTTATTGATTCTCCATCTTTTTAGTACTAAAATTTAAAGAAATAACAAATAATGATACAAGATAGAATAAAATCTCTATTGAACCTATTTTGCTTTATAATAAAGATTTTTTTGTCTTTTCATTTTGATTTTGATGGATGTCATCAATGAAACGCATTAACTTTAACTAATGCATTTGCTAGATTCTTAGATGGCTCCCATGTGCATTCATTAATATTATATCTGAATCAATGTACAAGATATTCCAATCTATTTTGGTGCCACCTCAAATCTAAAACTTCTTCTATTTCAAATTCTTCATTATTGTCTATTTCTATAGGAGGTGATGGTATTTGTCTTCTTCCTTATATATCTATTATTTTATATGATTTGAATAGTGACATATACAATATAAGATGGATCTTCATAGATTGTCATAGGTTTAATCAATAAGCAGTTAAATTGACTTATTCATAAATAAAAAATGGATCAAATCTCTGATAATCTAGTTTGTCACAAGAATGAATAGTCTTGATATTATGACAAAATAGCAATACCTTATCACCCACCTAGAATTAAGGCTGATATTTACAATAGACATTTGCATTGGTCTTTTGTTATTTTTGAATTTTTTTTAATTGTGTCTTCATTATTGCATGTAGTTCTAACAATCAATTTGCCAAGTCTTCCACTGTAGGATTGTCAACTTTTGAAAAGTCAAAAGTATCAAATTGTAGATGATAATTGTAATTGAAAAAGAAAGGTATTTATTCAGTAGAAGAATGTATTGAATTATTATAAGCAAACTTTGCCAACAACAAAAGAGTTGTTCAATCATCTTGATGACAATTGATGGTATACTTTAAATATTGTTCTAAAACTTGATTTATCCATTCCATTTGTCCATCAATTTGAAGATAGAAGCTTGAAGATAGTTTTATATCCATCAACAATATCTTGAAAAGGATTTTTCAAAATTTTGATACAAATTGCATCCCTCTATTTGATATAATATCTCTTAGAAATCCATGATGGTGATAGATGTTATCAAAGAAGAGTTTAGCTATTTCTTCAATTGTGATAGATTTTGTACATGGTACAAAATATACTATTTTTATAAAATAATCTATAATTATAAATATAGAATCATATGAATTTGAAATTGATAGATCTGTGATAAAATCCATAGAGACAAAAGACCATGGTTGTTCTAATATAGGTAAGGATTGAAAAAATCTATAAGGTCGATGACGAGGAGTTTTTGATCTTGAACAAATATCATATGATTACACAACCTCTTTAACTGCCTTCAATATTTGAGGCCACGAAAAATCTTTTGTTATTAGTTCCAAAGTCTTGTTGTACTCAAAATGGCTTATTGCAGGAAAGTTATAAGAAGCTTTAAGAACACATAGTTATTAGGAATATATACTTTGGAGGTTTATAGAATCTTCTAAAATATTCTAAAGCTTCTTGAGTTAGTAAAAGTCAATTGAGAAGCTTTTTAGTTGATGAAAGTAGCTCGAGAAGCTTTATAGTTAGCAGAAAGAGCTCAAGAAGCTTCTTAATTGATAGAAGCTACTGAAGAAGCTTCTTAATTGATAGAAGCTACTCAAGAAGCTTCTTAATTTGATGGAAGTCGCTAGAGAAGCATCCTAGATAGGGATATATATGGAAGTCAAGACTGAAGAATTCTTCAATCTCAACAATGTATTTCTTAGAATTATAGCTCACCTTTTTTGGTGTTGTTTGTGTATTCATCTAGTTAATTTAAGTTATTGTTGGTTTCTTCTTGAAACCTTGTTCTAGTTTAAGTCTCTTATTCCATATTCTTATGTCCTTGATATTTTGTTAAGATTGCCTTCATCTTAAATATTAGAATTAGATTCTTCTTGTTAAAAAGTAAATTACTTCTCTTCTTGAAGGTATACCAATGCTTTAGAAATTATAAATTATCTTCTTCTAAATTGATATTTTTTTTATTATAATATTGAAATTTTATCCTTCTTGTGAGAGTGTAGATCACCTCTCTCCTTGAAGGTCTTAAAGCATTTTAGAGGTTGCGGATTATCCCCCTCTAAACTAATATTGTTTTCTTATAAATTCATTTTTTTTTTCTTTTAGAATGGCTAGAAATCAAAATATTAGTATGATGAAATCTTCTGAGTCCAAGTTAGATGCTATTATAAATGCTTTTATTATGTTATCTGCTAGGGTTGTAGAGATTGAAAGGATTGTTACAAAACTTCATGATAATGCAACATCTAGAATACCACAATCTAGGTTGCATCCACTTCCAACTTCTATGCTTAAGAATACACTACTATCTATACTACGCCAAAGAAATCTACTTGTTTAGCAATGTAAGGAGCCTCAAGTTAATCTTTTGGAGTAATATGATGGTACACGTTGTTGCATAAAATTGCTTATAGTATGTAAAATCCATTCAAAAATCATAATATGTTTATAAATTTAGATATGTGTTAGAATAGTTAGTAAAATAAATTAAAGGGATTGATAGAAGAAACTTTATTTTATTTTTACTTGTTTTGATTATGGTATTTAAAAATTATAAGATCTAAATGATTAATATGAAGCCTTGAGAGAAGGTGGGAGCCTAAGGATGAAAATATAAGCTAGTAGGAGGCTAATTGGGAGGGATGAAATGAAGGCATGGTCGGATGAAGGCAAGGAATGGGAAACTTCATCCCTATTGGTCGAATACCATGCCCAATGGGCTTTTAGGAGGCTGCCCGCGACCTTAACAAGGGTTTCGGCGACTTCAAGGAGGCCATTAGAAAATCGGAAGCTAAGGTTGTAAAGTTTAGGATTTTGGGTACAATTTGTGTACAAAAATTAGAGGATTTGGAGTTAGGGTAAAGAAGTTATAGCCATTTGAAGATAAGGTGTCAATATGAGACATACTGTCACTCTTTTGAGGATTGGAAGAGTTATATGAAAGCTTTTGGAGATCGAGAGGTGCGGCTAGAAAGGAGATTTCAAGCTCTACACCAAATATAGAAGAATTACTACATTTGGAGTTTTGAAGAAGGAGTTATTGGGAGTCAAAGACAATAGATCAAATTCCAAGGCAGTAAGTAGGCCGTTTTGTTGATAGTGATGGGGTTTGCTATATTTTAAGTTTTTGAACGAATTTTTGTGTCAAAATTTCCAAGAAGGTGTATTATTATGCTAAAAAGCTATACATCAAAGTTTCATAGCATTTGGAATTTTAAATTGTGCGATATGAAGAATTTAGTACATGGGTGTTTGTAAACAAGGGTTTAAAGCTACTGCTAGGGTTTTGGCGATATCTAAAGATTGATATTGAATCGACGGTTGAAATTTGTGGTGGTAGTTGTGAAAAATAAATCAGTGCTTCATGTAAATTTGGAGTAGATTTGGATGGTTGGATTAAAAGTTATGGATAATTGAAGTTTGGAAAAAATTCCCTTCTTACGGGGGAATGAGGGTTTAGAGTATTTTGTTATGTTTTGAGTGGTTTGAGGAAATTAGGCTTATGTATTGGGTGTAATAGCCCTATGAAGATCTCTTTTATATAAACTTGGGGGTTTTTATTATATTTAAATCTTGCTTGAGTAATTAGTGGCAGCCAGAAGCCCAACGCTTTCTTGAGGCAGATTCTCTCTACCACGACAACGTTCAAAGTTTCAAGATTTTGTCAACCAAATTTAATTGATAATGGTCCTATAATTTGATACTTATCTGACAAAAGAATCATAGGTTGGATTGTATAAGCAAGATCTCACCACCTTCATTGCCTTTGTAACCCGGTGGATCAATCTTGCCTATATAATAATTTCTAATATATATTCCTTCTACTTCTTAAGTTCTCTTTCTTCCTCTACGACTCTATTATTAACTTCTCCTTTGATATTTATAAATTATTATTATTATTATTATTATTATTTATTTTTATTTTTATTTTTAAAATTTTCTTATTGAACCTCTCCTTTTTGATATAGGAGGACTTCTCTATTCCAAACACATCTGCTCTTCTATATAACAAAATCTTTCTATTGGGATATAGTTATTTATGTTCTTGTACACCAAATCCTAATGTTTTATTTGATCTGTTGTGTCTCGCTTACCTCCTTTCACTTACTTATTTAAACATGCTACTATCTTGTAATTCTAGGCCCTAATTGCTGCCTCGTTATACCAATATTTGTCTCCGATTCATATTCCTTTATCTCACTTTCTCTTTGCTTCTGCACCTCTGGACTTCATTAGATTGTCATGTCTGTAATTATTCCCATTACCACTTATGAATTCATGTTCGATGCTGGCCTCTTGTCATTAAAATATTCCTTGCCATCTTTCTCTGTGTGTCACCTACATGCACTAATGCGCCCCTATTCGCTACTACCCATGAAAATAAAAGGTCTCATATTATCCAATCAACCTCTAGTTCAACTTTGCTTGTCATTTCTATAGTCTGCCTCTGATATACGCCATTCTCATGTATTCCATCCTTGAATGTATACCACCTCCAATGACGATACAAAGAAAATACCACTGTTTGCACGCATCTATTGGACACGTTGAGAAGAGCATCTCTAAGAACAAGGCTTGAATTGTGATTCCGTGGATTATAAGAAAAGGATTTAGCTTAGCTCTGCCATACTTTGCACTACTAATGCCAATCCTTCTTCTTAGTACTGAGTTGTTGTAGTAGGTGTCTTTATATGATAAATCTTCCTCTGATCAAATCAAAATCCCTCTTGAAATGGCTCATTCTATTTGCTCTTCAAGTCTTTGGTAAGCTCCAGAGACACCTCATATGAAAAGAAACACCAAATTTATTGTACATTGATCTCTATAATCAAATCTTTTGCAGTAGCCTTTCTAAAATGGCTCTTCAGTTTGCCTCATAAACCACCAAAGCTATATTTTTTACTTGTTCCAAAGGTACAACTTCTTATGCATCTATTGTGTGTACACTCTAAAATAACCTTCAATTATACAAACTATTCAACATTGCAAAGTGCATCCATACAATGATCCGTAGGATGAGAACCTCTACAATTAGAGTATACAACTTCATTTTCAATGCAACAGACATTGTAGCATAGAAATAATGTTTGTCGTGAATTTTGACTATTTGTTTGAGATGTAATTAAAAATTCATGTATTGATCTTCTATATTCTTGGCATTATCTTATAGTCTCTTTGCCAAGATTTGCTAAAAATAATTACTTCATCTAATCATCAACAACCATTTCTTTTACAATTCTATGTCATTTTGCTATTCTCCAAAATCCCTGTTGTATTGTCCATTGATATCATTGTCATCACCTGTGGCAGCCACTTGACTCCAATTTTTAAAATCCCATCTTAAAAACAACCTATGTATATAACATCTACTACAATACTAAAATGATCTTAAGAGCCTTGAGAATGCAAGAGCAACAACTGCTGTAATATTGAATGTCCTTGTTCCAATTCTTAAACCTTACTCTTGATGTCAATGTATGAATCCTACCGTAGTACTTAGATCAAGTCTCATTTTCTCTTCTTCTTCATATTTGTCAATAAAACTCTACCTTGTCGCTTCTCTTTCCTTGTTCTTCAAACATATCAAAATGTAATCAAATCTTGTTGTCTTCCACTGTACTTTAGTAGAACCTAAGATTTGTAATACCACTACAAACCGCCAATTCTCCACACCAACCTAATGCAAATACAACCTATCATAGTACAAACTTTACAAAACCCCTGCCTCTTCCACTTTCATTATATCTATCCCTTCTAATGAAAACAAATTTTGTAAGTCAACTTGCTCAAATCCTTACAGAATGATTGGCCATTCCGCATAGCTCTCAGGCCTTGAGTCACCGCCTTGTACAAAATCAAATGGGGACTTTATAGACAATCACAATTTTGTAACCAATTTCATAACTAGACCAACATTTCTATATAACTATCTACAAACATCCATAATACCATCATCCAAGTCCTCCAAAACCATGCCAATTCTTCCTACATGCAATATGCCCTCATGTGCTCTCAATAACACCAACTCAAATTTCCTTGCCCCGCAACTATTCTTGCACCAAAACCCTAATTCATCGACAACCTCTAGATAGAAGTTGTAGATATAAAAAATGAAGGCATCTCAAGGACGGCAACCAGATCACGAGGATAATGCACGCTGTACCATGCACATGAGCTTGGTGGATTTAGGATACTAGCAAGCCAAGGCCAGATCCGACTAAGAGGACAAGCAATATCTCTAATGTCACTTACTCTTATTAATTCTATTTTTTTTTTTTTTTTTTTTTTTTTTGCTTGTACCTTAATTTTCAACATCTAAATTATTTTTCTTTGATTATGTATGCTAATTATTAATTTCTAAGTCTATTTCCATCCTAATCCCATCTTCTGCCTAATATTTATCCTAACTACTATGTGAAGTAGAATAGGTAGGAATTTTATGATTTACAACATATAATTTGTAGGATTAAAAATAGGCAATAAGCCGATGAATGGCCAGTTTAGAAGGTAGAATGGATGAGGAAGTTAGAAGAAGTAGTTATCATCGGTTGTATAGTAGTTAATATAGTTGGAATAAGTATAAATTGATTGGATATGGAGGAGTTGGGGCCAGACTATGATAGTGTTGAGCCGGGATAAGCTTGGTGCTATGTCTTATTTTTTTTTTTTTAGATTGTAGTGGAGAATCTAGATTTCATTTCAATTCATTGAACCATGTTGATCATAGAATACAATAATAAAAAGAGATAATTCAATTCAATAATATATGGATAAGTAAGGAATTGGAATCGATTATAGCTTGAGTTTGGTGTGGCAAATTGGCAGTCAAAGATTAGATGTGTCGATGCAGTTTGATTGTGAGTGAGAATGTTATGCCGTATTGGCTGTGAGAGTTGAGCGATGAAAGAGAATTTTAGAGAGATGATTCATTTCGGAAGAAGTTCTTAGTGAGAAGTTATTTCCAGTGATTGGAGAGTGAAGCAAGTATAAGCAGTCTATTGAGATAGTGTAACATTGCTGGATGTTGTTATGCGATTAGAAGAAGATAGCAGATTATAATAAGAAAATTTGTGGAAGATTGGATCACAAAGTTTATTCTTAGTTGTAGAGTAGCAATATCGATAGAGTGGACGACATTATTTTTAAGCATTTATATGTGCATTGGATTGTCATATTTGGAGGCAATTAATTGTATAATCCTAACAGTTTAATTCAATGCGATTAATCTTTCCCTATATTCAAATCCTCCTTTATAGGTTTATTCTAGGCAGTATTGGTAGAGTAAGTAAAATGACAAATCCACATTTTGGTGCCATTGTCAGGGATTGACAATAGTATTGAGTGTTAGGAATTAACTGCCAAACATGTAGTTGAGGATGCCGCATGAAGAGGTTACAAAACTAATCTTGGTTGGGAAGTGAAATCAAATGTATAATTAAATTAGAGATAAAAAACAATGTCAATAATAGATGATGAAAGATTACGGTTAATAGGAATGAGAACATTGCTCTGAGAAAAATACGTCAATCGAAAGGAAGATAGGAGAAAGCACAAGCAAGAAATTTGTTGTAGGACGAATAAGAATGGAAGCTAAAAAAAAAGCATCGGTAGAGTTGGATTAAATCATGGTTGCATGTTCGTCGGCACATCCGAGCATATCCAGAATATGAAAGATCTTTAATATTTTAAACATATATATATCCTTAAGAAAATTGCTAAGAGCACTCCCATGTAATTCAGCGAATAGTCTAGCGTATCTTTTGAACCCATTAACAAAAAGAGAATGGAGCACAGAAGAATTGGGTACTCTATTGGATACTTTTTTAATAATAGATACAATCAATTCTAACAAGACTAGTTCTTCAGAAGGGCATGTACTGCTTGCTAGTAAGGGCCAATTTAGTGTGTTTCAAAATCCGTCGTTTCTACTTCAATTTCAATCAATAAAATTATTTATAAATAATAATAGTAAATTGTGAAGGCCTGGAAGTTTGGAAAAGACAATTGGGGGAGGTAATATTTATTTTAATAAGAAAGTGAATAGAACATTGTCACCTTCAATGGCGGCGGGGGCTTCAGCAGTTCCAATTGTAGTCCAAATGGGTGCCCTGGATGATTGCACAACTAGCATAGCCCCATTACTTACTTTTAGGGGTCTGCTAGGAGCCAACCCAGATCAACACTTATCTCAATTCCTGACTACATGTGTAGCCAATAATAATAGAACTAAAGATATTTGGTTAAAATGGTTGCCAACAACCTTGAAAGACACGGCATTTGAATAGAGGATTTGAAGAACATCTTAGAAAAAGATTAATCAATAGCAGAATGGTATTAGAAGAAGTGGTGCAATCATATTATGATTGAGTAGCAGAGATCGTTTGTAAATGGCTAAATAACCATATGCCAGATTCGTTTGTTATGTCTATATTAGTTAACGGACTATATCTACCCGAATTGAAGATGTTCGTAAAAGAGGCCCAACCTGCGACTGTGGCTGCCTCACTTGATTGAGCTAAGGTATGGAAAGAATGTCATTATAACCAATTCTTAATTGTAGGAGCCACAATAATTCCATCTCAAGGAAGATATCAAATGCCAACCTGGAATGAAACAATAGACAGTTATCCAAGAACAATTGATTACAACGCAAATCTTAGTGCTAATCCGTATGGAATAGTGAATGCTTTTCCATTGTAGGCTGTACCACCAACAATTGTAGTTCTATATTCTTTATACTCTACATATCAAAAACCAATACCTATAAAAGAATTATCTAATGAACTAATATCAAAGGATCTAAATGAGACTTTGTTGTTAACTTTGACAAAAAAGATGGACGAGTTGGCTATTAATCTAGCAAAGAGTAAGAAAAAGAAGCATAAATTGACTAATATGCGTCCCAATATTTAGTATAATAATTGTAAGGGACAAGGCTATTTGATAACGGAATGTTCTTCGCCACTTCAAATAATTGTGCAATGTACATTTTGTAGAGGTAAGCATATAACCACCAATTATTGGAATTTAAGAAAGCAACAATAGTTTGATAATCAGACCATGATTCAACCAACTTCGTGGGATGTTAATCAAGTTTAGATAGGAAATAGGTTTGGCTGGAATGAAAATCGTCCAACTAAATAAAATAGAAATTTCTTTAATTTTCAAAATTTTGAGTATAACCAAGAAGGTAATCCCAATTCTCAAGGTTTTTTTATAAAATCAGCAAGGACACTCTCAATATCCACCTATTTAGAAATGCAATTTCAGATCTTATAGTACCAACTAGTCGGCTGGGATCCTTTATCCATCCAACTTGGAATAAGCCTAGCTGATATATACCAGTCGAAACGCCCAATATTCCTAATGGAGGTGGAAGAAGACCACTTTGTTGTTATTATTGCAGGCAAATAGGACATTATGCTAGTCAATATCCCAATTCAAGAGTCAGTGATAATTATGCTCTAATATACGAAAATTATAAGCAATCTGGATACACTTATTAATAGTGCAATTTTTTGTTTAATATTAATAACCAAGATCAACGTATCCAGCTATAAAATAAGATGGAGGACAATATTTGAGTTCCACAAGATTCTCCAATAAATCGAGTAGAATGCATCCAAGTTTATTTGGGCCTAACAAAAAAAAAAAGATCCAATCCAAAAATTGGGAATACCAATTATGGTGGACAAATTCAATTCATTAGATGGTATTCCAAATCCAACACTAGTACCAAAGATATTATCAACGTTGGGATCCAATTCGGCTATGTAATTTGAAGATGTCTCTAGTCCTGAGATATTGGTTCAACTTAAATCAGTACCGATATCTGTAAAGTTTCAGGAGCCATCTTATACATTAAAAGATCTTCTCATGGACAAGAATTTTGACAAAGTCCATTCAGCACTTCTAATTTTGAACTCCATAAGAAAATTATCTCAAGAGGTTAAATTGAAACCCATGAAAAAAAAAAGGCATTGGGAATCATTGCCAATATGAAACTGTATGATATTATGAAAGATTTGGATGAAATTAAATCTTCTATTATAATGAAGCAATTGTTAGCAATTGTGCTAGAACGTTGTTTTACATTGAATTCCTTGTTAATACAATGTACAGTTCATAATAAAAAAATTCATGAAGTTAGTTTGAATCTCAATCCAGAAGCACCAACTATCAAAGTATCAATTGATGGTGTTCTCATTCCTGGAATTCAAGTGGATGGTGGCTCTAGTGTGAATTTAATGAATACCGATACAATGGAAGAGTTGGATTTAAAACAATTATTACCTATGACATTGATATTGAGAATGGCAGATCATAGTAGAATGAAACCAATGGATATCTTACGCAGTATTAACACTGTAATCGCGGGAATCACTTATAAAATTGAATATATTATTTTCTGATTATAGAGTTTCACTTTATCATATCCAATTTTATTGGGTCCATTGTGGCTATATTAAGCCAAAGCTAAAAACAATTGGGGCTGAAGAACGTTATCTATTGGAAAAAATAGTGACAAGATTGTTTTATAAATGTACATAGTTTAATATCATAGGAAATCTCAAATTATGGGCTCAGAAGTAACATCTAATGATGAGGGCCAATCTGAGGCAGAATATAATAAAGTTAATAATGCAATGCAAGTTAGTAAGGATCTAATTCACATGCACAAGCAAGGCGTGTTGTACCAATATGGAGGACTCGGAGAATATTTATGATATCAAGAAGATGCAACAAATTTTGACAATGTTATTGCGGATTGGATGAATAATCACACGGTAAATGAAGTCAATACATTGGAATTAGAATTGAATAATTCCAATGTGATGGATCATATGAAGGATTCAGAGCAGAAGAGACAAATCAAATTGGAGGATGATAAGGAACCTGTGTGCCAATCCATTAACTTGGGCTCCAATGAAATATTCCAAATTATCAAAATATACACCACTATTATGGATATAGAACTGAAAAATTGGAAAGAATTCTTTCTAGGTCATAAATCTGCTTTTGCTTGATCATATGCGGATTTAAAAGATATTTTTGCCAAAGTTTGTGAGCATCAAATTACCTTAGAAGAGAATGCCACACCAGTTCATCAAAAACAACACTGCCTTAATCCAAAATATTCTCTCATGGTCAAAGATGAAATAAATAAATATTTAGACATGGGCTTCATATATCTAGTCCCGTATAGTGAATGGATTTCACCGATTGTGATGGTGCCAAAGAATAATAAGAAAATCCAAATGTGTCAAGATTTTCATAAATTAAACACGGCTATCAAGAAGGATTATTTTCCTTTACCTTTTACAGATAGTATACTAGATGCAGTACCTAGGCATGAATATTATTCCTTTTTGGACAGATTTTTGGATTATAATCAAGTAAAAATTACAGAAGAGGATCAATTGAAGACCACTTTTACTATAGATTAAGGCACCTTTCCTTATAAAGTGGTGCCATTTGGATTATGTAATGCCCAGGCTACATTTCAAAGGATAATGATGCAAGCATTTCAGGATTATTTACGATTGTTGATGGAGGTATTTTTAGATGATTTTTGTACATTCAATATGACAACAAACCATTTGAAATATCCTGATAAATATTTTGATCAATGTGATAAATATGAAATATCTTTGAATTTTGAAAAGTGTCAATTTGGCGTATCATCAAAAAAACTTTTGAGACATATTGTTTCCTTGGCTGATATCACTATTGACCCAGATAAAATTACTCATATATTGGCTTTACCAAAGCAAGAAATAATATCGAGTGTTCGTGATTTTGTAGGCCATATCAGCTATTATAGGCGATTCATTCATTTATATGCAGTAATATATCAACTATTAACGAATCTCTTAAAAAAATTGCCATCAGATGGATCTAGTCTAATTTGGACTGAGGAATGTACAATTGCGTTTGAGGAATTAAAACAAAAATTGGTACTAGCACCAATACTTGTTGCATCTTGTTGGACAAAACCATTTCATGTTTATGTTGATGCCTCGAATGTTGCTATTGGATCCATGTTAAGTTAAAAAGATGAAAAAGATTTGAATCATTCCATCTATTATGTTAATCGACAATTTATTGCTAAAAAATAAAATTACACTACGACTGAACGGGAAGCCTTGGACATGATCTATTTTGTCCAAAAATTTTGGCATTATTTGCTTGGTTATCTATATGTGTTTTATGTCAATCATCATGCTCTTAAGTATATGATTAATAAACCTCCATTGAGTGGACATATTGCTCGATGGATATTTTTCCTTCAAGAATTTAATTTTATTATTAATGTTTGATTAGGAAAGAAACATACCAATACAAATCATTTATTCCAATTGTTTAATATATTAGATAATGAACTTATCAATGATGCACTTTTTAATGCGGAATTATTTGTCATCGACGTGATCATTCCAGAATATAGTGAATTGATCCAATATATGACATTTCAAACATTTCCACCTACATATAGTGAGAAACTTAAGAAACGCTTGATTTTAAAAAGTGCATCATATACAATGATTGGAGATGCTTTGTATAGGGGAGAGATGAAATTCTATGTCGTTATATTTTTGAAAATGAAGTACGTACCATATTAAAAAGATGCCATTTGAATAGTTGTGGAGGGTATTTTACTGATAACAACACTGCTTGCAAAGCTTTAATGGCTGGATATTGGTGGCCAACAATGTTTTTGGATGCACACCAATATGTCAAACATTGTGATCCTTGTCAGCATATTGGTAGACCTACTAGAACTTCTGCCATGCCGTTCATACCAATTTTGGTTCAAGCACCGTTTGAGAAATGGGATATTGATTTTGTAAGACCAATCGCATCAACTTCACAAAATGGCTATAAAAGATATATTTTGGTAGCAATCGATTATGTAACAAAATGGACTGAAGCGGTAACAACAAAAAATGATAATGCTAATACAATAGCCATATTTTTATATGAGAACATTATCAGTTGATTTGGGTGTCCTAAAAAATTGATTAGTAATCACAAAATCTATTTTATTAATTCTACAATTGCGGCTTTGATAGCTAAATACGAGATCAAACATCAAAAGACAATTCCATATCATCCTTGGACCAATGGGCAGACTGAAAAGACCAACAATATTTTGTTAACTAAGACAGTGTCTGGTGTGGGAACGAACTGGGATACAAAATTATTTGTAGCCTTGTGGATGTATCATACTATGTATAAAGTGATTACCAGTTCCACACCGTTTCAATTGGTGTACGGGCTAGAGGCAATATTACCAATTGAATTGGAAGTTTCTAGTTTACAAATTGCATTGGATGAATGTATTGGTGACCAGGAATCCTTCCAATATTGGTTAGTACAATTGAAAAAATTGGATGAAGTTAGGACTATGGCTCTTTTAACTATGGAAGCTACATAGTGCTGCCATAAGAATTATTACGATAGTAAAATTCATCCTAAATCTTTTATGCCCAATGACCTAGTGCTTCTTTGTGATAGCTGCTTTCATAATTTTTCAGGAAAATTCCAAGTCCATTGGCATGGACCGATCGAGTAATTGAAGCCTTTTCTAATGGTTCAATTCAATTAGAAGATTTTAGGGGTACTCAATTTATCACCCAAATTAATAGAAATTGGTTACATCTTTATTTTACGTAAATCCAAGACGGATTTTCAAAATTGGGAGGGAAGAAGGTGTACATGTTTATGATAGATTATCTTTATTGAAGATGCATGATGGTTAGAAAAGACAATTGATGGTCAATTTTGGATCCTAATATGGACTAGTTAGGCAAATTGAAAGTAATGATATGGTACACTGGATTAAAGATTGTTGATTCAGACCTCGAGTAAAAGGTTAGGAGCAGGGCACTTAGTAGAAGTTTTGATTAGCATTCTGAACTTAGGTATTTGAATGTATGCTTATTGAAGTGTAGAATTTTTTGTAGTCAAAGACTAACGTTAGTACAAGCAAGAAGTGCATAGTAAGCATTACACAATGTCGATGGAAAGGTCGAAGAGAGCTGCGGACAGAGAGGAAAATGTCCGAAACATGAGAAGTAAGAATAACTTGCAATCGCCATCTCTAGTGGTAATCACCAGCATGGAGCCCATGAAGTTGGAAATCTGTTGGTTTCTACAAAGGCAGAGAGATTTTAAAAATGCACAAATATATGTATTTTTGCAAGGGTCAGATAACTTACCACCAATTGATGTAGAACTGGTAGTAGAATATATAGAAAATTATGACCCAGAGGATGGTTTGAGTGTAATAAAGGAGAGAATAATTGGGATTGATGAGAGTACCTTACAGAAGGTATTACATCTTTCAATAGGTGAACTTGCAATAGGCATCAAAGTATCCAGTGACTTCAAACTAGGAAGCTATTTCAATAAAGACATGTCGTCATTTGAGAAGAATTAAGGCTGGAAAGTGGCGGAGGCACTTATACCACAACTTGTGAAGTGGATGCGGTTTGTTTAGAAGTGGTTAGACTTGAACCGGCATACCACATACATGTCTAAACACTTATTGTTTGCTACGATTGGAATACTTGAAGGCATGGTGTTTAATTGGATAGCCTTTGTTGCAACCCATTGTCGTGGTGAGAGTCTTAGTCCTAAGAAACACTGGGTCTTTTGTGCCTCTAGTTTCTTAAGTGCAAGATGAGATTCATAAAGTTCATAAAATTGAAGAATTTATATAAAAACATACTTTATTAATCCTAACATATTCTGCCTTTAGAAACCTGCCCTCAAATTTGCATATAAATCCTAGGATATCACATCAATTGAAGCAAAATTTGGACACAAAGTTCATAAAGAAGTAAAGAAGCAAACCCCATAATCCTTTTGATTATAACTTATGTGGTTAGAGAGAACCATGTTGTCAAAGAAATCCCTCTATACTGCCTTTGATTCTGGACCTTCTTTGCTTCACACCTTCATTGCTCCTCATTATCAAAACCCCAAGTATTGAAATTTGGTAGGCTTTTTTCTTGCTTTATTTTGTAAACATCCTCTAATTTTTGTTCCAAAATTCCTCTTTAAAATAGAATTAAAGACTCTACCCTTTCCTTTAATTTTGTCTTCTAACAACTCTGGATCCAACTACAAATTTCCTCATAATTCTTTAAACATAACTCCAATAGCAATCAATTTTTTACATAATTTAATAGACTCATATATCTACAAGCCCCAATAAATTTTACTCAAAATGCTACTCTGATCACAAAGATATGCTCCCCCAAACTTCACTAACTTGGAGATAGACCCCTATTACTTTGAAAGAGCATAACATTTTTTTCATAAGACACATGAGTATCAAACTTACTCTCATCTCTTTTTTAACTTGCTTAGATCACGTCTATCAAATTTCACACTCAAATTCGTTCCCTAACTCCATTCATATCTAAAAAATCCACATATACACTCTACCCATACAAACCCCAATTCCGCTTTCACTCTATTTCTCTTTTCACCTACATCCAGTTACAATTTCACTCATAACTCTTTGCTCAAAGATCATATTGACTTAAGATTTTGATTCAAAGTAATAAACTCTATAAGGAACAAAACCCCAACAAAATTTGCCTCTAAAGTCCAAATGGTTCTCAAGAGCCGAGGCCCGAAATTTAATAACCCTCACTACCCTAGTCTTAAATACTTGCAACTTTGATGACTCATATCTCCTTTGATATTTAATCAAAAGACATGAAAATTATTTCCATATGTTCTTTATCTTGTCTACTACAAACCCAAAAAAAATTGCACTTAAAATCCTCTCTAAGCTTCTTCTACATACAAAAATGTATACTACCTATCAAAAAAAAATCCTATGCTTCCAAAAGAATCCCCCCTTCTTTCTTCTTCACGACCCCTTCTTGTCATCCCGGCTTGGTCTTCCTTCTTCCCTTGGTCAAAGAGACACCTCAGCCATGTCTTTCTACCTTTTCAATCTTTTCTTTTAGATTAATTTGAAGAAATCTCACTTTTTGTGATAAATTTCTATTCTATCTTCTTACTACCATTTTTCTACCAACTTCTCTTCTAATTTCAGCCCACAACATTTAAATTTAGATCTAAAATAGAAGAGAATAAAGGTAAAGTAGATCTAAGATAAAATAGAAGAAAATCTAATAAGTAGAAAGAAACAATTAAGATTAGATTTGAGATAAAAAAGAAAGAACTACATCCTACACTGCCAAGTCAAAGAAGCTTCTGTGGTTAAGTTCTTAGCTACTTTGGAGTTGACGTGGGTTCGAATCCACTTGACTTCACTGTAGAAATCCTTGGCTTTATGACTTGGTACTGCTAGTGGGAATTTCAGCAGGAAATTAGTAGTTTGGCCTACCTATCATCCCTGAGCTTGTGATAAATATTATAACCTCCAAGATAATGTGGTTATAACTACAACCCCTTCTCTTTTTCATCCTCTCTTCTTCTAATCTTAATCTTTTTATTTTAACACATTCCTTATATCTTTCACACTATGTTTTAATTTACAACGTGACACCGTATCTATGCAGAGATAGGAGCCAAGCAAAAAATAGATAAATTTGCATCTTTGTTATACTCTAA
The DNA here is from genome assembly GCA_036785485.1 of Physcomitrellopsis africana. Lineage (NCBI taxonomy): Eukaryota > Viridiplantae > Streptophyta > Bryopsida > Funariales > Funariaceae > Physcomitrellopsis > Physcomitrellopsis africana. The sequence continues at coordinate 129,754 of JAWRVF010000868.1, forward strand.
TTATGTGCACTCCGTTATTGCATATACGTTAAGTCAACCAACAGTGGAAAAAATCATATCTTCCCCAGTACTGCAACAAGATATGTAAAGTTTATCAATTAGTCCAGGGATATTAGGGCATGAAATTGAGGAATTAAATAGATTGCGGGAACAGGAGGCTATCCCGGAGACTATACTAGGATGGATTTCAATTCATGCAGTGATTAAGAAGGCAGCTGAGGTTCTAATTTCAAACATTGGAATATTGGAAGGAGGGAACCTCACGAAAGTAATTTTGGGTCAAATTTCTCAATTGCAACTTACCGTGAGTCAGTTAGAAGGAAATTTAAGGCAACAATTGGAATCAAGCAAGAAAGAGATAATGGAGAAAAGCCGCCAAATTGTAGAACAAGATCACCTTATTAGGGCAAAGAGAAAATTCAAGCTGGTATTAGAATGGAAATTAGCGGAGAAAAAGAAATATTAGACGAATGATAAAGATCACACTCAAAGAATCCTAAACGACCAAAAGCAAGAACTAATAGAAAATCATAGGATATGGGATTTGGAAAGAGAGGGATTGAAGTGCCAGTTGTAAACAGAATGTGAAAAAATAACGAAATTGGAACAGAAAAAGATAAAATTGAGAGACCAATACAGAATTGAAACGGATAAGCTGTAGGCAGAAATTGGTGCCTTGAAGGATGAAGTGATAAAATTGGAGGGCAATTTGGCCAATATTGTTTGGCCACAAATATCTATTCCGCCAGTTTTAAATATTAGTGAGTTGGAAGAGAAGATGAAGCAACAAGAACGCCAATTAGAGATGAAAGATGCCAAAATTCTACAATTAGAGGCTCAAGTTCGGAAATTAGAAGCAAATAATAAAGATTTATTTGCCTAATTGAAGAACAATCATGTGAATTTATTGGAGGATGAGGACTTACCATTGTCATGGTAGAGAAAATTTGCCTCAAGAAAGTGTTAGGCTTCTGGTTGCAACTAAATACTCAATCAAGATCCAAAATAATAAAATCCTCAAAAGTTAATAAAAGTTTTTATTTTAGGGCTATTACATCCAATATATAAGTCTTATTCCATAAAAATACTCAAAATATAACAAAATACTCTAAACCCTCATTCACCCGTAGGAGGGAAATTTTTTCTATACTTCATCAACCTATAATTCTTAATCTAACTATTCAAATCTACTAAAATTTTACATAAAGTACTGATAAGCTCTACACAACTAGCACAATAAGTTTCAACCATTTATTGTTTATTGATCTTTAGATATCGTAAAAAACCCTAATAGTAGTTTCAAACCCTTGTTTACAAATACCTGTGTACTAAATTCTTTATATCTTACAAATCCAATGTCAAAATACTATGAAACTTTAATATATAGCTTTTTAGCACAAAGATTCACCTTTTTAGAAATTTTTAGATAAAAATTCATCTAGAAACTCAAGATATGGCAAAACCCATCACTATAAACAAAACAACCTACATACTACCTTGGAATTCAATCTACTGTCTTTGACTTCCAATATCTCCTTTTTTAGAATTCTAAATGTAGTAATTCTTCCTCATTAAATATAGATCTTAAAACCCCCTCTCCAATTGCACCTCTTGATTTCCAAAAGCTTTTGTATAACTCCTCTAATCCTCAAAAGTGTGATAGTAGGTACAATTTGTACACCTTAACTTCAAGCACCTACTTCTCCTTTATAAAAATTCCAAATCTCTCAATTTTTATATCAAAATTGTAGCCTAAAAAACAAGCTTTCTAATCCTAGTCTTTGATTCTCAAATGGCCTCCTTGAAGTCACCAAAACCCTTGTTAAGATTGCGAGTAGCCTCTTCAAAGCCTATTGGGCATGACCATTGATTAATAGAAATGAAGAACTTCACCTCTTCTCTTCAGTCATCCTTACTTTGTCTTTATCCTTCCAAATAGGCTTCTTAGTAGTTTAATTCTTCTTCTTTGGACTCCAATTCCCTCTCAAGGCTTTATACTAAATATTTAGGTTCTATATAATTTAAAAATCAAAACCAAACTAAGTAAAAATCTAAAATAAATTTTCTTATACCAACCTCTTTTAATTTATTTTACTAATCATTCTAACACATATTTAAATCTATAAATATATTATGCATTTTGAGTGGATTTTACATACTATAAATAATTACAATACGACATCCACCCCCTCCAAACCTGCACATTCTCTGGTATGTGTCACATACTACCTCTATTCATCTTCTTGAAAGTAGTCTGAATCACTCATAGGTTCTTCTACTTCATATCCTTCCTCCAAATGTTGAGGTGAAATTTCTTCAAGGTCTTCTATCATGAATTTTTTATGTCTTTTTTTGAAAGCCTTGACCCTCTTTTTGGCTACTGAGATTCTAATGATAGCTCCATCTAGCTCACGTAAAGAATATGTGGCATTATCATGGACCGTGACTATCACATATAGATTAAACCATTTTTTTACAAATTTTCTTTCAGTACTATGTTGATGTTCTAAACTGCTATTATAAACTAGAATCCAATGTCCAACTTCTATAGGCCTAGGCCTTAATCTATGAGTCTTATCAAACCTTCCTTTGTTTTTCAACCTTGCCTCTTTTAACCTTTCAAATGTAATTTGTAGGTCCTCAAGTAATCTTTCTAACTGTTCAATCTGGAGCTCTAATATATTTTTTCTATCAATGCCATCTTTCCAAGATAGAAACATCCATGTAGGATATATTTCTTCAATGGGCATCATAGGCTTTTGCTCTAATATCAACTCTATGGCCATATAACCAGTGACAGTATTGTGAGTAGTCCTATTAGCTCATAAAACAAATGGAAGTAACTTAGGCCATTGCATTGGCTTATCTTTACATACCTTGATCAATGCATGAATGATAGGAAGGTGACCCCTCTCATTCTTTCCATTGGCTTCAGGATTATAAGAAGTAGTCAACTTTAGTTGAACTCCATATCTACTAAAGAATTTTCTTACTTCAACAGCATCCAATTCTCCTCTATCAGCTCTCATCCTTCCAATGCTTCCATATCTGCTAAAAATATCTTCCAATATAAACCTGCATATTGCTTCTGTAGCCTTGGTTCTCAATGCTCTCCCTTCAATATAATTTGATAGTTCTTCTCTTGCCAAAACCAAATATTTTATGCCCCAAAGTCCTGATGGCATAGCTACCAAATCAATCATCCATTAAAAATATATAGCAAGTGGATAAGTAGGATGTAGCCCGTCTCTATGTCTAACCTTAGACTGTAGCTGACATTCTGTGTATAAACTCACAAAATCTTCAACATGTACAAGCCCTTCCACCAATATCTCTCTTTGATCTTGGTATAAGTGGCCCAAATTCCTCTATATCATGCTCAGAGTGTATCATGAAATTCTTTCAAAACTTTATTCTTGGTCTCAAGGTCTCCCACCACCCTCAATGGAATTTTATCACCCCTTTTACGCCTCTTCCATAAAAGTCCATCTTTAAACAAACAAGTATAAGATTGGTGCCTAATATCCTTGAAAGTCTTATCCATCCAGCCTTCTTGCCTCCTCATTATACTTAAATAAATTCCAATATCCCTCAGCTTGTCTTCATATAAATATTCATAGAAGATTTGAACCTCATCTCTAAAATCCACTTCATTAGTAGCAAATGAATACCCGTAGTTCCTCTCTTCTTGATGTTCACCCTCTTCATGTGCTATCATCTTGTCTTCAAAGGTATGTCTAGCTCTAGACACCATATCTATTACCAAGTTCTTTTTACCAATAATGTGTATCAAAATAAGATTCAATATTTTTATATATGCTATCTATCTCAACATAACAATATCTAGAGTAGTGTAGTTGATTACCATCCTAAATAAAGGCAAACAATCTATCTCTAAAACCACTCTAGCTCCGATCAAATAATTCCTCTCAGTCTTTAGAATAGTGAGAGATTTCCAAAGTTTCCTTTTAACTTGTGGATAAGCCCTTTGCCTTTCTGTAAGAATCCCGGCTCCAAATCTTATAGCAAATTTTTTTCCCTCTCTATCATCTTGTCCAATAGCCCATCCAATTGCTATTGGATTAGTATCCACTATTACAACCACTGATTTCTCACAGTGATAATCTACCTGTCTAAAGACAGATGATGAATTCAAAATTTTCTTCAAATTTTTCATAGCTACTGCTTCTTCATCCTTCCAGATAAACTTCTTAGCCTTCCTCAATAATTTGTATAGTGGCTCTAAAATATGTGCAAAGTGAGGCACCCAAATGTGATAGAATACACATGCATCGAAAAATCTTTTAACTTCTGTAACACTTCCACATGCCTTCATTTTAGATATAGCATCAACCTTTTTTGGATTTGATTTTCTACCATACTTGCCACACATGTGTCCCACCACCAAAATTTTACCAACTCCAAAGCTTGATTTCTCTATAGATAATGTCAAATAAACTAATTCAAGCTTCTCTTATATTTGAGCTACATCTTCAATGTGCTACTTGACAAACTACCTACAACCTTTAGCATCCAAAATTTCATCCTTATCTTCTTCCTTGCAACCCTTCATAGATATATTACCTAAAAATGGGATGGTCTTCTCAGATACCAATTCGTTCAATATTTGGTTCATAGTATTTTATATATGAGCCATTGAATTAGTTGCACCTTGAGGTAAGGTACGCATCCTCATTAAATTCAAAAGAATCTTCATAGTGGTCAAATCTCTACTCTCTTCAACCAACTGAAACTGATCATATCCAGAATATAAATCCCCAATAGAATAGATGGCATGACCGGCAAATTGTTCAGCTACTTCATCCACTACACGACCTGACTCCATATTTTCAATAGTCACCTTGTTTGTTGGTTGCATATCTTGAATGAATCTCAATACCCCTGATTTTTTAGGTACAATGAACCATCTGTTTGAATAGGGAGCAATTGAAGGTTCAAGAATATCCATCTCCACCTTTTCTTTTAACAATTCCATCAACTTAGGAAGCAAAGCTCTAGCTACAGGTATAGGCTTTAAATCCCATGGAACATGTGGTACAATAAAACTTACCATAGGTGCTACAATACTAGGATTCACACACCCAATTTCATCAGAACTTAAGGAAAATGCCTTACCATGTCTAATAAGCATTTCTTAAAACATCATTCTTTTTGGTGTTGTCAAGAAATCACCCCCTCCAATCTTCAGCTTAGCTAATGATTCTTGAATAAATTGATGTCTAATTTTGTATTTTTCTCTCAATCCTAGTTCCTTGACTGCTTGCTTGATGTGTTCCATAATATCAAGTGGTAATTGAGCGGCCACTGATTTCACCTTTTTGGCCACAATCTTATAATTGATTTATAGAATAGCCTTAGGTTTTAATCCATAGCTTTTAGCAGATCCAATACATTTTATCATCTTCTTCAATTTCTCATAAGCCTCCTTTGATTATATCTCTACAATAACATCTTTATCCATCTTTATAACTAAGTTTTCTATAACTTATATTAATCCATCTTCCAACCCAGCTTCTTCTAATATTCCAACTATAGCTTCATCATTTGAAACTAATCCCACTCTTTTTAAGTTTTTCTCTTGCTTCTTTACTCTTCTTTTATTTACAGGATTTAAATCTTCAATCCTTTGAAAACTCACAAATCCATCATCACTCAAATTCAAAATATCAAAACTAAAATTATCTACATTGGAGTTTGTAGATAATCTATTTGCATCCATGTTCCTCCATGCTACAAAGGTGCCCTTAAAAAATCCAAGAATCTATTTCCTAGCTCTAAAGATATTTCTTTCAACTGCTTTGTGTACCTTTCATGAATAAGCTTCGCAGTAAGGAATTATACAGCCTTTTTTCCATTACAATTACAAATCCTGGCATTATGAGAACCATCATCCAAGACTCTAGTTTCTATCCTAAGAGCTATGATATAAGATTGATCAAGAATTACAGGATATGTAGTACAGTTTTGTACAAAGAAGTTTTGTTCCACCTCCACATCTCCAATCTTTGCCTTCACAACTGGACAAGCTTCATATAGATCGTCTCGTTTATTGTTTGCAACTCTAATCACCCAGCCATGGTTGATATCAATTAGCCACTTGTTCTTCTCATATACCCGCCTGGATATGATGTTAATTTCTAATCCATGATCAACTAAGGCTAAAACTGAATATTTAGAATCTCCCAACCTCACTTGTATTTCTGTAGTAGCCCTAGTCTAATACAAAACTGAGTAGCTATCACTTTCGATCTCATTGTTAACGACATGAACTAGAAAAAGATGTATAATCTAATAAAAATTGTATAAAAAAAAAATAACAAAATAGGAATAAGAAAATATGTATATTCAAAGAAAAATTGGAATGGCTATTACCAAAGACTAGAAACATGAAGACTCTTGAAACTAGACTAGGATCAAGAAAGGAGTTGACAAGAGTGCAGAAGGCTTCATTCTTGCCTTTATAAATACTATCTAATTAAAAGCTATGTGGTGGTATTCTATAGGACCTCATACACGTGTCTAATTTACAAGACACATGTCAAACTTGCACGACAAGTTTTCCACATGTGCGCCACGTACTTGGCTTATTCCGCAAGCTACATACATGTGTGTCGTTCCACAAGCTACCAACATGTGCGCCATGTGGCTAGCTTGTTGACCAAGTTTTTAATCTACCAATCACCTATAGACATGTATAAAGGTGATTTTGCATCTATAAAGCTTCTAGGAAGCTTTTCTATCAGATATTATCAAATCAACTTATTTTACCTACTTCTATTGGTCTATATTACTTAGATAATTACTAGAATAAATCTTATATCTGTGATATTACCACCCCTTTTAGGAACGAGTTCCACGAGGAGCGGTGATTACATGTTGAGGAAGTCCAGGATATGTCAAATTGTGCTTGCTACATACTCTGATCTTTATTCCCTTCAAAGGTAGTTGAAAGGTCTTTTCAGCCATCAATAATATCTCATACGAGGGCGAGAGGACCACCCTGTTATTTGATTATTGTTGAGGCCTTCATAACTCTTTTCAAAGAAAACATTAAAAACACCATCAAGAGTAGTTCTTACTTCTAAAAGTATGACCAAACATCGGGAGTCTCTTCCAAGGTTGTGATATCAAACATGTTGTATTTTGCCATCAATCCAAGGAAGGATATGTCATTCTTGAGGATCTTCATTTCTATTCTATCATCTTGAAGGTTGTGATAGTTGTAATGTCTCGTCTGATAAATCAGCAAATGATGGTTCTTGAGCTAAATTCATTGGTTATTGATCCTCCATGTGTTTAGCACAAACAAATCTAAAGAAATAATAAACAATATACAAGATAGGATGAAACTTCTATAGAACTTGCTTTGCTTTATAGCAAAGATTTTCTTCATTCTTTATATTAATTTTGACGGATGTCATCGATGAAATACATTGATTTTTATTAGTGCATTTGTTAGATTCTTGGATGGCTCTCATGTGCATTTACTAATATTGTATCCACGCCAATACACAAGATATTCCACTTGATTTTAGCGCCTTGAATCTAAAATCTTTTCAATCTTGAATTCTTCATCATTGTTCACTTCCTTAGGAGGTGGTGGCATTTATCTTCTTCCTTATATATCCACTATCTTGTATGGTTTAAGTAGTGAAACGTGGAATACAAGATGGATCTTCATGGACTTCGGTAAATATAATCGTTATGCAACTAGATTGATTTGTTCAGAAATAAAAAAAAGTCCAAGTCTACGATAGTCCAACTTATCACAAAGACAAGTAGTCTTGATATTACGATGAAGTAATCATACCTTGTCTTCCACATTGAATTGTAATTGTTCTTTGCAATATGCATCTGCATTTATTTTTTGTCATTCTTGAGCTTCTTTTAATTGCACCTTCATTATTGCATGTAGCTCTGACAAACGATTTGCCAAATCTTCTGTTCCTGGATTATCAACTTTTGAAAAGTCAAAAACATCAAGTTATGGATGATAACCATAATTGGCAAAGAAAGGTGTTTGTTGCATAGAAGAATGTATCATATTATTATAAGCAAACTCTGCCAATGGCAGAAGAGCTGTCCAATCATCTTATTGGTAGTTGATGGTATATCTTAAGTACTACTCCAAGACTTGGTTCACACTCTCTGTTTGTCCGTCAATTTGAAGATGAAAAGCTGAAGATAACTTTATGTCCACTTTTAAGATCTTGAAAAGGGTTCTCCAAAATCTTGATACAAATTGAGTTCCCCTATCCGATATAATATCCTTAAGTAACCCATGATAGCAATAGATATTATCAATGAAAAGCTTAGCTGTTTCTTCACCAGTGATAGATTTTGTGTATGGCACAAAATATGCCATCTTAATTAACCAATCTACTATCACAAATATAGAGTCATAAGATCTTGAGCTTGAAAGATCTGTGATGAAATCCATAAAAATAGAAGACCATGGTTGTTTTAGAATAGGTAATGGCTGAAAAAGCCCAAAAGATCAATGACGAGGAGTCTTTGATCTTCAGCAAATATCACATGAATATACAAAGTTTTTGACTGCCTTCCACATTTGAAGCCACCAAAAATCTCTTGATATAAGTTTCAAAGTCTTGTTGTATCCAAAATGTCCTACCGCTGGAAAATCATGACGTGCTTGAAGAACACATAAATGTGCTTCTCCTTTTGGAACATATAGGCGTCCTTCAAAATATAGTAGATTATTTTTGAACTCGAATTTAGAAGAATCATGAGTCTTGGAAGAATTATTCTTGATATCATGAACAAGAGGGTCTGAGGACATACTTGACTGAATTTGCTTGAGAAAAGTTGAATCAATAGTCAATGTTGATTTTATTGCTCGAAGATAAAACTGCTCTGGTTTCAAGAGAACTATTCTTTGTTGCTCAAAAGCTGCATCTCCTTCTTTTGGTGCAAAATAAGAACGTCTAGAAAGGGCATCGAACAAACCTTGTTGTTTTCTTGGCCGATAAGTAATAATGAACTTGAATCTTGACAAAGATATATTCCAACGAGCTTGATGACAATTCAACATGTGTGTCGACATAAAATACTTGAGGTTCTTGTGATCCATATACACGATGATTAGACTAGAAGCACCTTCTAGATAATGATGCCATTCTTGAAAGAAATCTATGATTGCAAGAAGTTCTTTGTCATGGATCTCATAATTGATCTCGACTGCTGAGAATTTTCTTGAATGAAAAGCTACTGGATGAAGTTTGGCATCTGTTCCCATTTGTGACAAAATCGCACCCAAGGCAAAGTCTGATGCATCTGTTTCCATAAAAAATGCCTTAAAAAAGTCAACTCAATACAAGATAGGTGCAAAAACAAACGATGTCTTTGGAGCTTCAAATGCTGCTTCTATTTCTTGATTCTATTGGAATTTGTCTTTACAAATCAAACGTATAAGTGGAGCTGCAACTTGAGAGAAGTCTTTGATGAAGATCCAATAATAATTGACAAATCCTAAAAAATATTGGACATCTCTTATTGTCTTTGGAATCTTCCAATTCATGATTGTCTGGACTTTCTTAGAATCCATCATGTGACCATCATTTGAAATGATATATCCTAAGAAATCAACTTGAAGAATATGAAATACACACTTTTCTATCTTGGCGCTGTCATATTGTAAATCAAAACATAGTGTGAAAAACATAAAAGAATGCATTAAAATAAAAAGATTAAGAATAGAAGAAAGGTTGATAGAAAATTAGTAATAAGAAGATACAATAGAAATTTACCTTGAAAAGTGAAATTTCTTCAAGTTAGTAAAAAGGAAAAGGTTGAGGAAGTGGAAAAGACATGGACTAAGAGGTCTTTTTGACCAAGAGGATAAAGAAGACCAGGAGGGAGATGACAAGGAAGGGTCGTGAAGAAGAAGGAGGAGAGTTTTTTTGGAAGGCATAGGAATTTTTTGATAGGCAATATATACTTTTGTATATAGAGGAAGCTTGGAGAGGATTTTTTAAGTGCAAGTTTTTGTAGATTTCTAATAGACAAGATAAGAAACTCATAGAGATAATTCTCATGTCTTTTGATTAAGTATCAAGAGAGATATTAGTCGTCAAAGTTGCAAGTGTCTAAGACTAGGGCAGTAAGGGTTACTAAATTTCGGGCCATAGTTCTTAGAAACCACTTGGACTTTAGTAGCGAAATTTGTTGGATTTTTGTTCCTTATAGAGTTAACTACTTTGTGTCACAATCTCAAGTCAATATGACCTTTGAGCAAAGAGTTATGAGTGAAATTGTAACCGGTTTGAATGAAAAGAGAAATAGAGTGAAGGCAAGGTTGAGGGTTTGTATAGGTAGTGCATGTATGTGGGTTTTTTTAGGTATAAAGGGAGATAAGAGACGAATTTGAGTGTGAAATTTAATAGACATGATCTATGTAAGTTAAGGAAGAGATGAGTGCAAGTTTGATACTCATTAGTCTTATAAGAAAAATGTTATGCTCTTTCAAAGTGACAAGGGTCTATCTCCAAATCAGTGAAGTTTGAGAGAGCATAACTTTGTGATCAGAGTAGTATTTTGAGTAAAATTTGTTGGGATTTGTAGATATATGATTCTATTAAGTTGTGTAAAAAACTGATTGCTATTGGAGTTATATTCGAGGAGTTATGAGGAAAATTGTGGTCAGATCCAGAGTTGTTAGAAGGCAAAATTAAAGAAGAAGGATGGAACCTATAACTCAAGTTTGGAGAAGACTTTTGGAGCAATATTTGGAGGGTGTTTACAACATGATACAAGCTATAAGCCTACCAAATTTCAGCACTTAGGTCTTCTTTAATGAAGAGCAATGAAGGTGTGAAGCAAAAGGGGTTCAGAATCAAAGGCAGCATGGAGCGATTTCTTTGACAACATGGTTCTCTCTAACCACATAAGCTATAATCAAAAGGTTCATGGGGTTTGCTCTTTACTTCCATAAGTACCTTGTGTCCAAATTTTGCTTCAATTGATATGATATCTTAGGGTTTATGAGCAAAATTGAGGGCAAGTTTCTAAAGGCAGAATATGTTAGGATTAATAAAGTATGTTTTTATATAAATTCTTCAATTTTATGAACTTTATGAATCTCATCTTGCACTTGAGAAACTAGAGGCAAAAAAGACCCAGTGTTTCTTAGAGCTAAGACTCTCACCACGACAGTGTACAATCCCGCATCTCTAAGTTTTTGTAATACTTGACGAACATATACTTCATATTCTTCTACGTTCTTAGAATAGATCAAAATATCGTCTAGATAGCAGATGACAAAATTGTCTAGGAATTCACAAAAAATATCATTCATGAGATGTTGAAAAGCAGCTGATGCATTTGTAAGTCCAAAAGGCATGACATTATATTCAAAATGTCCGTAATTGGTTCGAAATGTAATTTTCCATTCATCTCCTTCTTTGATGCGTATTACATTGTATGCTCCTTTAGATCTATTTTTATATAGATCTTAGCTTGATTTAACTGGTCAAGGAGTCCTGATATCAAAGGTAATGGATATCTGTTCTTGATTGTCATCTTGCTGAATCATCAATAGTCAATACACATCCGCAATGATCCATCTTTTTTCTTCACAAATAGAATTGGAGCTCCTATTGGAGATTTAGAATGGCATATGAAATTCTCGGCCAAATTCTCGTTAATATACGTCTTGAATTCAGCCAATTTATTTTGTAATAAACTGTAGATTGGTCCAAATGGTGGCTCAGTTCTTTCCTTGAGGTCGATTAAACAATCATATGGATGATGCTTCGAAAGAATATCTACATTTTTTTTTTCAGAAACGTCTTGATAATCTAGATATTGGCTTGAAATGCCACTTAAAATCTTTCCACCATCAAAAACGGGTGTGGCATAAATAGCAAAAATTGATCCTTCTTTTGCTGCATGTATAAAAGCTTTTGCACCTATAAATACAGGTTTTATTATATTAGACCTATAGTTTTTTACTTGGTTGGCAGGATGTTTAATATTGTGTTGAAAAAAGTCAAATCTACGAGAATTCCAATTTATTTGAAGATTATATTTTTCTAGCCATGATAAATCTAAAATAACTAGATTAGATGGAGATTAATTATGTTAAAGATTACGTAGCTATTATCACCATCTATTGTTACTTTTACAGGATGGATTTCATGAGTGACGTCTTCAAAAGACAATGGACGACAATCTATGATTTCTACATATACGGGTTTAGTTTTCTGTACTAAAGATATTTTATGATTCTTAACAAATTGTTCATCTAGAAAGCATGCTGAGGCTCTTGAATCTAATAAGGTAGAGGCTTTATAGTTTTTTGGTCCTAAATATACATCTATTATAAAACAAGGAGAGGGTTCTGAGGAGAGAATAGGACCTTCACTAGAAATTGTACAAGGTTCTAACTACACGATCCCTATTGTAGCTGGACAAATTTATTTTCCGACATGTTGTCTTCTTTGACAGCCATATTTCTCATTTTATAGTTGTGTCGTTTCTTCAAATAATGTTGAGCAGTGTACTTAGGTTCTCCACAATATAAACATAATCCTCGTTGACAGCATCAAATCTTTTTTTATTCAGTAAGAGGTTTAAAATGTATCGCATCAATTTGCATGTCTTCTACTTTTGAATGTATGTTTTGTGAAGACGTTGATGTTGCCATTGAATAATAACGTTGAGGCTCTCTTGTATGACTCTTGGATCAAAACTCAAAAAATCGATTGTCACACTTCACAACAAAATCAATTGCTTGACTCAATGTTTGAGGATCGGTAATAAGAAGACACTTTTTTTACTATATCAGAACTGCGAGAAAAATCATTTACGAAAGATCAATTTCACTATATCGCCAGCTAGTTGTCAAAATTCGCGGTTGCGATACCTAATCGATCAATTGCTCATTATAGGATGCAAATCTTGTTGGTTGCAACAGGGATTGCATCATGTTCTCCATACATAGATCAAAATTCCGCTAAAAATGCCTCCAAATTATCCAATATTGGATCACGTCATTTAAAAAATGATGAAAACCACAATAAAGTAGAATCCAAAAGTAATGTTCCAATAAATCTAACTTAAGATCCTTGCGTAGGATAACTTTGAGGTTGAAGTTCAATCACTAATTATATCTAATTGATGAATCCTCAAAACTTAGATCTGGCACCATCAAACTTCTAAAGAAACCATTCTTGGTTCTCTAACGCTGTATCGACGCCCATTATAGGTAAGTAGTACGATGAAACAGAGATATCGACAACTTCCAACCATTGCATATCTTCACTATCATAATTTTATTGCTCCTTATGGTGGTAAATCGAGTTGGATGATTGCAAGCATTGCCTTCTATTTGTTTTATTTGTTACTGCACTCTCTTCTAGCTTCCGCAAGCTCTATCACGATAATATAATGTAAGGAAGGTTTACCTCACTAAGAAATGTGTAATAACACATTCAAAAGAAAAAATTTAGAAACAATATCGCTTTGGGTGCTTAAGACTTCCATAACTTCTAATATGCTTGTGTCTTATCAAGAGAAAGGGATAATCCACTCTTAATTTAGATAAGATAAAGCTATGATATTATAAGTGTACTCTTGTCAATCTGTCAAGGATATGAACTAAAAAAAGATGCATAATCTAATGGAAATTATATCAAAGAAAAGTCACAAAATGAAACAAGAAAGTATGTATATTAAAAAAAAACTGGAATGGCTATTGCCAAAGACTAGAAACATGAAGACTCTTGAAACTAGACTAGCATCAAGAAAAGAAATGACAAGAGTGTAGGAAGGTCAAATTTGGCCTCTTTATAAATACGGACATCAAAAATCACATTCAATTATTTATATGCATCGCCATACACGTAGATCTAATTCATATGACACGGTCAAACTGAATAAGTTTCCTACACGCGCCCATTGATTTCGCCGGGCTTTATTCCGAAGCTACATACATGTGCGACATTATGGCTAGCTTCATTCTACGTTACCAATACGTGACGCTATGTTCTTGTTGACCAAGTTTTTTAACCTACCAATCACCTATAGACATGTATAAAAGTGATTTCGCGTCTATGAAGCTTCTAGAAAGCTTTTCTATCAGATATTATCAAATCAACTTATTTTACCTACTTCTATTGGTCTATATTATTTAGGTAATTACTAGAGTAAATCTTATATCTATAACATTCATCACCATCTCTTTTTGAAGAATATATAACTCGTGCTTCTTGTGTAATCTTCCTTTCTTTACCAGATTCTACTGATATACACTTTGTTTGATATCCTTCCATATCCTTGTTATGATTGATTTGAGCCGTGCCCTCCATATCAACCATGTTTTTAAATTCTAATGATGTAAATTGTGCAAACACCTGCCCTATTTCTTCTTCTCCATTTGTAGTCACACAAGTATTTAATGCTTTTACCAAAATAGCTTCAGCTGTCATTTGCATCTTTTTCTTTATTACATCAATAATTAGCTTGTGAAAATCTCTTTTTGCAATACGAAGAGCCTTTCTTAGAGTGAATTCAAATTTGGCATCCAAAATCTTCTCCTCTAAGATATTCTTCATATCTGTTGATATTTCAATATCAGATTGAAATTTATAGATAGGACCTTTATCTTTGGGCTTGCTTGTGCCATCCTTTTCCTTTTCTTTGTCCTTCTCCCATAATTCTTTTGATAATGGTGCATCGCCAAGATGGACAAAAGAAGGTATCTTCACTGCCCTGCTAAGCTTCCTTGTTCGAGCACTCATAGACTCAACAACATCTTCTACCTCTTCTCTTCTCTTCAACCATAACATCATTCAAATCATCATTTTGTTGATTCTCATTTAAAAATATTTTGATATTAATAGCATCAATTGGATCATTCCAACCAGTCACCTTTTTGATAGCTTCAGCTTCCCTAATCATGGCCTCCATAGCTGGTGGAAAAATAATCTTAATTACACTTTGTTCAGTTGTAATAGAATAAGATTCTGCTCTCTTTTCGTACATGGTACTACCTTTGCTTGTTTGTTCATCTATCAACTTCTTCATACCTCCTTTTCCAAAATTGGTCTTCAAAGGCTCATCAGAACTTGCTAGTCTTATCCTCCCTTCCTTGAAATGTACAATATTTTCTTTGATTGCAGCTCTATAGCTTTCGCATTCGCCATGCTTATGGTCTGGACTGTCACACTACATGCATCTTTCTACAAATCCCTTCGAACCTTCAATTGTCTTCGATGAGCTAGCCTTCTGAGATTTCTTAAGTTCACTCATTTCTATCCTAAGATCCCATATATCCTTAATCAACTCTTCAATGGCATCATCTTGAGCAGCCTTGTTTGTCTTCTGCAGTGGTATTGAACTTGGGATTGCAAATATTGGCTCTAATAGTGATAATGACCTTCGAGTCTTAATCTTTTGCTACTTGGCTACAAGTCCTATTGTCTCTTTCACCAACCTCTAATTATTTATAAATCCACTTTTAAATGTCATGTTTGCAAGATGAAAAAGCAACTTGTCTTCCAAATCTTTATCAATTGCTTGTAAAAATAACTCAATCTTCCTAGTATCCAATAGTTGCCTCTCTTGTCGTGGTAATTGGCCAAACTTCCTTTCAAATTCTTTGATCAATTCATTTGGAGCCATTTGATTCCCTGACCTGTGTTCAATCCATTCCAAAAATGATCTTTTGGTCATCCTCTCTAAGTCTTCTTTAAAAAATTCATTCTTTAGAAGTTCCTCAAATCTATTTCACGATATAATTCCTTCACGCAACTCTTGCACCCTCTCCTTGATCTCAAGTATCACTGCTAAATCAAAGGTGGTAATCATTCTCATCTCTAAAATTTGATGTGCGTCCATTTCACATGTATAAACCCTCAAGAACTTGGTAATGTTTCTCCCTTCAAACCTCCTAGCCTTATCTACCACTACCTATAAGGCATTGGTAGTGCTCCTATCATCCCCTTGAGTCCGTTGCCTCTCATCCATAAATTGAGCAAATGCTCTAAATAAATCTTAGGCACCTATTCCTCCTGGTAATCCAAACCCAAGATTTTGATCTCTTATTTTGGCTTGCTGAGTAATTAATGCCTTAAGGCTCTCTCAGTGGAAGCATCAATAATGTTGTGGTAGAGAAATTTGCTTCAAGAAAGCGTTGGGCTTCTGGTTGCAATTAAATATTCAACCAAGATCCAAAATAATAAAATCCTCAAAAGTTTATAAAAGTCTTTATTTTAATGCTATTACATCCAATATATAAGTCTTATTCCACAAAAATACTCAAAATATAACAAAATACTCTAAATCCTCATTCACCCGTAGGAGGGGAATTTTTCTCAAACTTCATCAATCTATAATTCTTAATCTAACTATTCAAATCTACTAAAATTTTACATAAAGTACTGATAAGCTCTACACAACTAGCACAACAAGTTTCAACCATTTATTGTTTATTGATCTTTAGATATCGTAAAAAACCCTAATAGTAGTTTCAAACCCTTGTTTACAAATACCTGTGTACTAAATTCTTTATATCTTACAAATCCAATGTCAAAATACTATGAAACTTTAATATATAGCTTTTTAGCACAAAGATTCACCTTTTTAGAAATTTTTAGATAAAAATTCATCTAGAAACTCAAGATATGGCAAAATCCATCACTATAAACAAAACAACCTACATACTACCTTGGAATTCAATCTACTGTCTTTGACTTCCAATATCTCCTTTTTTAGAATTCTAAATGTAGTAATTCTTCCTCATTAAATATAGATCTTAAAACCCCCTCTCCAATTGCACCTCTTGATTTCCAAAAGCTTTTGTATAACTCCTCTAATCCTCAAAAGTGTGATAGTAGGTACAATTTGTACACCTTAACTTCAAGCACCTACTTCTCCTTTATAAAAATTCCAAATCTCTCAATTTTTATATCAAAATTGTAGCCTAAAAAACAAGCTTTCTAATCCTAGTCTTTGATTCTCAAATGGCCTCCTTGAAGTCACCAAAACCCTTGTTAAGATTGCGAGTAGCCTCTTCAAAGCCTATTGGGCATGACCATTGATTAATAGAAATGAAGAACTTCACCTTTTCTCTTCAGTCATCCTTACTTTGTCTTTATCCTTCCAAATAGGCTTCTTAGTAGTTTAATTCTTCTTCTTTGGACTCCAATTCCCTCTCAAGGCTTTATACTAAATATTTAGGTTCTATATAATTTAAAAATCAAAACCAAATTAAGTAAAAATCTAAAATAAATTTTCTTATACCAACCTCTTTTAATTTATTTTACTAATCATTCTAACACATATCTAAACCTATAAATATATTATATATTTTGAGTGGATTTTACATATTGTAAGCAATTACAATATGACATCATTAGAATCAGACATAGAAGAATCTCCTACGGAGAATCTAGAAGCATCCCATTCTGAAGAGCCAACTTCATAACTAAAAATTCTTTTTACCAATTCTATGTTTGCGAGGGCGGTGCACAATTAGGAGTGGAACTATGTAGAATGGGTAGAAATTTTATGATTTACGATATATAGTTTGTAGGATTAAAAATAGGTAGTGAGCCAATGAATAGGTGGTAAGCCAATGAATGGCCAATTTAGATGGCAGAATGGATGAAGAAGTTAGAAGAAGTAATTATCATTGATTGTATAGGAGTTAACATAGTCCGGATAAGTATAAATTGATTGGATATGAAGGAGTCGGGGCCAAACTATGATAGTGCTGAGCCAGGGTAAGCTTAGTGCTATCTCTTATTTTTTAGAATAAGCTTATTTCAAAGGCATAAGACTTATTTCTATAAGATTTGTAAAGATTTAGCAATTGTTATCTAAAGTCAAGGTTTGTATTAGTGATTGGAATTTTATACAGTAAAGTTAGGACTAGTACTCTTGGCTATTTTGTGTAATTGGTGTAATATCTATAATTAAAAGTTTGAAAGTATGTAGATGATTGAATATACTAAGACTGCATAAAAATTTATGGTAATCTAATAGTATAGTTGGAAAGTATTCAATCTTTAATATGAAAAGATACCAAAAATTGGTAATTTAGGATAGTTTAGGATTTTTATAATATCTAGAGATCTATTAGTTGAAACAAGATGAAATTTGGAATAACATTAAAAGATTTTGAAAATCAAGCTATATATCAATTTTGAGCTGAAGTTAATAATTGGAGAAGGAGAAATCACTACTGGAGCATCTACATCAACTTTCAAGTTGACGCTTGAGTGACATTAGTACAGTTTTTGTATGATTTTTTTACAATCTGTAAGTTACATTTTTTTAATCATATAAAAGACTTATAGTGGTATTTGTGTAGAAAATTTCACATCAAGTAGATAGTTAAATTAAGAATTATAGCTTATTGAAGCTCATTGACTAGGATTAGGACTTGCAAAGAAAAATCTAAGTTATCTAATTGTAAAGATAATACGGCAATTAAATTTTGTGTATAGTTGAAGTTATTAATAAGAATATTTTTGAATATTTTGTATTGATTTTAAACACTTTTGAATTGAAATTCAATCATATTCTTATTATATGGATGAAACTTATTGAGATTCTTGCATATTTGTAAGCCACAACTTCACCCTCTATAGCCAGATCTTCTATGCATTTTCAAATAAATAACAAGTAATATGATAATGGATCAAGGAAGGAGATGAATAGAAGATTGAATTTTGGATAAGATATGGACATTTTGAATATAATGTCATATCCATTAGATTAACAAATACATCCGCTATCTTTCAGTATTTAATAAATGATATCTTTTGAGAGCACCTAAAGAAGTTTGTAGTGATCTATTTTGATGATATCTTGATCTACTTGAAAAATCTAGAGGAATACAAGAGGCATATCAAGTTGACATTACAAAAGTTGCAAGATGCAAGTTTATATGCTAAATCAAAAAAATGTATATTTCACCAATCAAAAATGGAATTTTTGGGATACATTATATCTATTGAGGATTGACAATGGATCCCAAGAAGGTAGAGGTAGTTATGCAATAGGCTAGTCCAAAGACTATAAAAGATATATAATATTTTTTTTGAATTTATTAATTTCTATCAAATCTTTATAAAAAATTACTCTCAAATTATTGCCCCTCTTGTTCAATTGATATGTAAGGAAAAATTATAATGGGGACTTCAAGTGGAGAAGGCATTCCAAAATTTTAAGACGACGTTTATCACAACTCTAATCTTAGTGCATCTAGACTTTATAAAAGCATTTTACATAGAAATTGATACTTTAGATTTTATACTAAGAGCCATATTTTTACAAATGGGTATAGATGATAAAATCCATCTTATTATATTTTATTTTCAAAAAAAATTTGCTGTCAAAATTAATTATAAAATCTACAATAAGAAGTTTCTTGCTATTGTAGATTCTTTTTAAGAATGGTATCATTTTCTTGAAGGAATAATGCATCTCGTAATTGTATATATAAATCACAAGAATTTGGAATATTTTATGTCAATTAGGATTCTTAATTGCTACCAAGCTCAATGGAATATGTCATTATCTCGATTTAACTTTGCTATCACTTATTGATCTAGGAAGCAACAAGAATTATTTGATGCCTTATTGAAGAGATCATATCTTATACTAAGGACAAGAGAGGTAGTATTTAATAAAAAATATGCAATTTTGTTGAAACCAAAGCAATTTTGCCTTTGCGCCATTATTACATTGACACCTATTGATTCTAGTTTTTTCAATGAGGTGCATGCTACAACCATTAATAATACTTTGGCCTTTGATGTCAAACATTGCTTTAAAAAATTCTAACAAGTTCAAGCTTGAAGAAGATCTTTTATATTTTATATCCCAAAAGGACCAACACAACTGTGCATTCTTTAATCTCGCCAT